>VXBR01010760.1:1183376-1244175 GCA_013400215.1 Cisticola juncidis
AAGACAAACAACTTAGTTTTTACACAAAGAAATATAGGAAAACATGCTTCCACCAGAAATTAGCTCTTGCTGGTGAAGAGAAGTGTGGTATTTCTCACATCTCTCCTGATCAGGTAGTTCAAGATTCTTCCAGCTTATTGCAGAAAAGTGCTGCAATGAAAAAGTCCTAGAGGTAGGAAAATTATTAGACCTACAAATCATGGTTAGAATCCTGTTTTAAAAGAATTTAAGACTTAAATTCTCCTGAATGCAGGAAGACATACATTTCTTTGCTCACTTGTTCAGCTGGAAAACCCTACTATTCTTCTGCATCAATTCCTCTGTCTCCAGTTTTCTCATCTTCTTTAGTCTTTGACTCTTCCTTTGGTTCACAGAACTTTCATTAAAGAAAATGCAACATTTCTTTCCATGAAAGGCAAATAAATACAAGGAATGTGTGAGACTGCTCCATGAAACTAACAATGTCAGCGTGGAAGAACAAAGGCCATGCCTATGAGTATAACAACAAGTGATATCACTTCCTCTTTTCAGGGTGATAGTGATTTCCATTCCCTCACTAATTTTACCAGAAGGCAGTGTTCATGTACTTTTTCAGTTAATTTTTAGATATTGTTTTATAAACAGCAAATATCAACTCTTTCAAAGTCAAATATTTTCCTTTTTAACAAACACTGTGATCTAGTCTTCATCAACAGTAAAAAAACTCCTTACAGGTAAATTATCTTACAGGAAAACATAAGTTTCTTCTGCTCCTATTTATTTTAATGTAATATGAAATCCCTGTCTGAAAAGCCAAAGCAAGCATCAGGAAGCTACAGTTTGCATATCTATAGAAAAAACCCAACAGTTGTGGATAAAGGAAGATGATAAAAAGTGGTTTTGACAAGGTAAAAATACATGAAGACTTACACAATTTTTTTTAATCAATTGAAATATAAGTCAAACAGAATTACATTATTACATTCATTCTCACCCACAAACAAAATTGCCTATAGCAAGTTGCAACCTTGCCCCCAGCTAACCACAAACATATTTTCAATCTTAAATGCACATTGAAACATAATTAGATTTTATAGAGAGACTTGATTAAAGTTTCTGTTACACACAAAGTGTTAACTGGGTCATCTATAGCTTAAGCAAGAGTTTAATCACAGCTTCTCTCTGCTCTTAGAATAAACAGTAAGATTTTCTGAAATGCATCACTTCTTATCTTTAGAGTTTTCTGCTATCTTCACCATATTCTGAAGAGAGCTTGCCATTTTACCTGACATCAACATACAATAAGACATGATAAGCATGGAAATTCATATTTTATAAAAGGACAACATTTCTCCTTCATGGTACTAACTAAGACAGTCTCATCCTTTTCCTTTCCTTTTTCCTTCTCTTCCAAGAAAATGTGTGTTTTGGCATTTTGTGAAATTTTATTGAAACTGCAAGTCATCTTTTTTTCTAGTATATGCTCTTAGTGCATAAAAACAGCTCACAGACATTGAGAACTGTTTTTAAAAATCTGCTTTGATATGGAGTTTGATAATGTTGAATGGTCCGGACTAGGTCAGACACCTTTCTTTTTAACCAGCTACTTTGTACATGGGCTGCTCTGTGTAACCACAGAACAAACTCTCCCGACGTTGTTACTCAGACTTCTAATGAGTACAGAAATGTAATGCAGCATTTTTGGGCACTGTAAGGTTTGTACCCTGCAAACTTACTCTAAAATGATTAATTATGAGACGAACACAGTGTGTCTAAAACCTTAAATAAGCAGAAGCCATCTATATCCATTAACCTAACGGATTAGAGAAGAAAAAGAAATTCTTGTCTCAGGACAAGGAAGATAAACAGCACCGAGGTTATTTGGTAAAATATTTAACATTTAGCCTATTTGATCTGGTGTGCTCTGGCTTTGTTCCAGTCTTCTGTCTCATAATGCTGTTCTGCCTTACAGCATTCAAGGACACGTAATTCTCAAAAATCAACAGAAACGGCTGCCTTTGAAGTCAGCAAAATTTCACTTAAAAGGTTTATAAGAATGCTGATGCAAGTGGCCATTTTGAATGTATGAAGTCTCCTAATTTTCAACACCCAAAATGTAAGCTTTTTTCAATAAAGAATGTATTTCATTAGCATTCAGTGACTTTTGCTGAACTATACACGAATGCAAAGCATGAGACTTGAACTACACAATCTACAAACAAAAAAGAATTCTGATTAGTAAGCTACCACCAACAAATTTCCACAAAAACTACTATCATCATCTTGATTGCATTTTTATTGCATTATTTTCTAAGGGAATTTTAGAGATACTTGAAATCTGCAAGATTATTTGATTACATAAAAAGGACACTAGCTGTGCCATACTCAAAGGAATATATTCTCCCCAGCAACATATTTTTGGTCCTAACAAGCAGCACAGGACATTTTACTCATTTTACTAAAACTCTGCAGTGGTCTCATTTACCTAATTACATAATTATTGCAAAGCATGCATGACTCTCTTGGGATTGTTTTATTTTTAAAATCAGTTTTAAAAAACATTAGAGATTGCACATAGATTAAACTACTTCTTCATAAAAGCATGTCTTACCATGTAGAAGTATTTAAAATGCTAGATCTGTGCACCTGGTCAAAAATTACTAGTTACTGTTAAAGCAAGTTTTTTAATCATTGCTTTTAATTTACTAAGAATTGTAACATCTCTTTCTTACATGCCTTCCTTCCATCAGCAGTAGAGAAAATCACTGCCTCCTCTAAAGGCAATCTTGACAACCACCTAGATTCAGTGGCACATCTCTGAATTTCCAAGTTGGACAAGTGAAAGCAAATAGGTTTTATGAGACCATAGCCACCTCCTAGTTCCATAGAGCTTCCTACATTCATGGCACTTAATTTAAGACTGCATTTCTTTTGTTCCCCACAGGAACAGTAAAAAACCATGCATTATACCATTTATCACGTTGTCCAAAAACCTACCACACACAACACCTGAACACAGGAGATTGTCTCACTGGTAGCACATATTGGTGCTCTATTTCCTAGAGCAGAAGTTTTGTTTTGGAGCCCAATTTGCAAGACTAAAAAAAAAAAAATCTTTTAATCTGTGCAACAAGTGCAGCAGCCTGCAAAATCTTCCTCAAAAGTACCAATAATGTGTACTAGAGGCAAAACCAAAAAACTCTGAAAACTGTGAGGGGTTGTTACTATTACTTCATATGACAATCAAACTTTATAATTGGCTGAACTGAAAGAAGAATAAAAGATATAAGTAATATCTTTAAAAGTAGTACTTTGAGGGAAATAAGTGTGAAGAGCGACCCTAAATATTACCGCACCATGTTTTAAAGCTCCTTGCCAAGCAGAGAAAACCAAGTCTTGCATAAGCAGAACAGTCAAAAGATTTATTAATTTATAAGCTTTTAGGAAATTTTTATTTCTCAGATTTTTTGGTCACAGTGCAAAACATGGCATGTCAGATCAGAAGCTCCTTCAATACTGAGGTAAACTAACATTTAGGATGGCTCCTCTTTCTACCCTAGTTGAGGTTCTAGCTCAACTAGTATTCTGTCACTGTCAAAATGGGGTTAGCATTAAAATCTTATCCTTTTTCACACTTCCCTTTTGCCCCTACAAGAAAAAAAAAAAGAACTAATAATGTCTAAAGTAACAATTTACACCTTAATTTACAAAATGAGAACAAATCCCATTTAAGAGACTGATGGGGGGGGGGGGGGAACAAACAAAGAAACAAAAAAATAAAACAAACAAAAAAACCACCCAAATATCTGTAATTCTGCTCAGGGTAGTACCAGTGCTAGGTGCAATCTTAGCACACATCTTCAGTCACGTATTAAGCACTTTTTCCAAGAGATTTAATGATGGTGATAATGAATTTTGAAAGTACTACCTACAAGCAAGCCATTAAAGCCAGAGATAGTCAAAAGAGAAGGCAGATGGCAAAAGACAAGACTATGTGAAGTCTGCACGTTTATAGAAACAATTATGTGCATGCTGCATTTAGTCCTGAGAGTCGGTTTTTACACAAACTGCTCTTTCCACTACATAGACTAGAGCAAGTCTGTTCAAGACTAATGATCCACTGCCAAGACCTAAGGACTCAGGATGTGACCTCTTTGGTAAGGCATTCCCCTACATTCTGTTCTTCCATTCCCAGCCAAAATGAGGTATCAAAACTTCCACCAAATGCAACACATTCTACCAAGACTCATCCAGATTTGCCCTTTTCATTTTAGGTATAGTATGATGACAGATTGCACAGGGAAGCATTTTGGAATCTCTTATATATAGCAAATAAAAGGGGGTATAATTAGAGACTTATCAAGTCTTTTAACCTTTGCAAGTAGGCATGTGTATGTGCCATGCAATCCTGTCATCTGAACATTTTGATTAGCAAAACTGATAAAGCATCATACTGTATTTACTTAATTCAGCAATTCATTACCTCGTAAATAACTGCTTGTGAATTGAAATACATTAAGACATTTTCTCTTCTGTAAAGGCATGTCAGCTTTGTAGGGTGCCTCATTACTTTTACATAACAAAGAGTTTCTCAAACTGTAACAGTTCATACAGAAATTTTAAAAAAATCAGGTACTCCTCAATTAAGTAAGACTTGCTTTATTCCAGACTTACTAGAGATATTATTGAAACTCTGAGCTTGCTGTATCTTTTTATGGCATAACAAGTCACCATACAAGGCAAATTCTTTGTGGCAATCGAAGCCCTGAAATTTTTTAAGGCACGTATTTGCTCCACCTCACTTTGGGGAAGTAGTTTGTACATATTGGTAGAAAAAAAATAGTTTATGAATGCATTTATTTTTCACCTGCATTTTCCATTTAGCCTTATTGATAGACTGCTGTTTGTTGCAAATTATTTCACAGGCAAATTCATTTTTAAAATTCAAATCCTGCTTCAAAGTCTCCAATTAAAGCTGCACATACTCTATTTGTACTTTAATAGTTCTCTGTTTTACATATTACAACACAGATCTCAGGATGTAATTAGTGTTTTTTTCTGAGAGCATAAATTTGCATTATGCTTGATTTTGAGTATGACAAGGTCAAACAACATTGTTTTGTTAGATCAGATGTTCATAACTAGCTATCTTAACAGCCAGTGTGAATGCAGTATTGTCACTGGTTGCATTTACTTCCAGAAACATATAAAACATACCTTAATCCCATTCTTAAAAGAATAGTGAGAGGGAGGGAGGCAGGGCGGAAGGCAGGAAGGCAGGAAAGAAGAATACCTGAAACCTCCCAGGAAACTTAGTATATGCCATGCAATTTCCCAAAGCTGTTTGAATTAGGTGAATTTTATTTTCCAGACTACACATAAACCAGTAGATATTTGTCATACGTACTTTGAGTTTCCATTTTTAACCAAAATTAATTTTAAATCATCCCAATGTAATATCTTGTATTGTATCATATTGATATACAATATCAATGTAATTACACTTCAAAAGAAAATCATTTGGCTTTTAAAGTTGATTTTTATTCCAAAGCTTATGAAATAGAGAAATTTTCTTATGTTTAAAATAAGGACTGATTAAGGTATAAATACGTTGGATAGATGTGATCCACATTCATTTGCTCTAGCCTTATATATCACAGCAAAAAATAAAGGAGCATTTACTTCCTCATTGAAGAGTACAACCTTTATTTTTATTTTGTACATCCATACAAAAAGGGCCTATAAACCACTTAAATCAGGGAAAAAATAAGTATCTGTTGTTAACTCATGTTTTACTGCAATCAAGGGTATTATTTGCTTTAGGTAAGGTAACAGGAGTTTTGAAGCCACTTGGGCAAAAAGTAGATTGATCCCTTAACCAACTGCTAAGGGAAGCTTTAAGGGAGCTGTAAGGGAGAAAATAGTTCAGCACCACAACAATGGTGGTTGAGAAGCCAGTTATGCATGGCTTCTCAACTTCTGGACTCCATTCTTCGGGAGTTTCTACATGGACTAAAGGAACAGAGAATTGCTTGCACATTAATAACCTGTACCATTTGAGCAACAATGCTGCCTTAGAATAGGAAAAGCTTTTGGTCACACAGAATGGACTGACACTTCACCTTTCTTTCCTGCTCCATTATAGATATCAACAAATTAATTCAATGTATGTACCTACCATATCTACCATATGACATATGCACTGATTCATATCAACAGAACAAAGAAATATGCCCTTCACAGATGATGCTGCAGGTTAAACTGATTACTGACTGAAGACCTCGGAAAGTGAAGAATATAAAACAAAAGGCAAATAAATGTTAAGTGTGAAGAATGACAAAATTTTTAACCAGTAGATCTTTGCTCCATAATTTCATCATGAACTTTCAGTGCTGTTGTGCAAACTTAATTTTCATAGAGTCAAAATTACAACATTCATTACTAGTACTCAGTAGAAAAATCTACATTCTCACCATAAAGTTTAAGGAGGAATACAAGCCCAGCTCTTTCAGCTACTCATATTCTCTTTAGTGTATATATAAAATTATTCCTGCAAATCAAGTAAATGTGGCAATGCTTGGGCTTCACCTTTGAAAGCAGGTGTCAGGGTACAAGGTTAGAAGTCCTTCAACACATTCAAAAGCAATGTCAGAATGTTTCAGAAAGTAGTATACTGATACAGTCTTCATTCGAAAAAAAATCAAAAAGCTTTTTTTGCAAGGAGCTCAAGCTTATTTTGTAAGCAAAATCATAAAATGCCATTGCACTTAATCATTTGATCATACTGAGGTCTTGTTCCTACAAAATAGCAAATTATATTCTGTGAGAACCCAAAAAATTAACCAAGACCCTACACTAGATAGCTTGGGTCTTTCTTTCTCTTTTATTATATTGCTAACTGTGCCTGTCATAACAGATAATCTGGTTTCTAGCAAAGAGATGCATAATGAACTGCTTTGTGGGTGGGCTACAAAAATGCTGACAAACTTGACCATTTTAAATTACTTTTCTGTAGCTCTCCTGACTGGATTGCTCTGCATGTAAATTCCAGCAGCAGCAGCAGTTGCTGCCATAGCAACAGAGTTATTTAGGAAATAATTTAAAGTACCGCATCATATTCAGCCTCTCATGAAGAAAAGCAGACTTGGCAGGAGGATGGGAAGTGGAAGGAGAGATATAAGGTCTAGGGCTTTTGACTGACAAATGAGTTTGTATGTTTCCCATGTTTACCAATGCATAGGAAATGGTATAAATCAATGCTTAACTTTGCACAGTGCTTAGCACGTTTATTGCATTTTTTGTTATAAAATCAACGAACACTCAGGAACAACTATACAGCTACATGAGGTCCTTGTCAGCCCATTTCTCCAGCCTGCTGAGGTCCCTTTAGATGGCAGCACAATCTTGTGGTGTATCAGCCACGCCTCCCAGTTTTGTGTTGTCAGCAAATTTGCTGAGGAGGTACTCTGCCCCATCATTCAGATCATTAATGATTGTGTTAAACTTAGGACTCTACAAATCTCCCTGACACACCACCAGCTACTGGCCTCCAACTAGGTTTTGTACTACTGATCAACACCTTCTGGTCCTGGCCATGAGTATTCAGTCAACCTCACTGTGTGCTGATCCTACATCAGCTTCTCTATGAAGATCTTTTGGCAGACACCATCAAAAGCATTACTGAAGTCAAGGTGGACAACACCAATGCTCCACCCTAGTCTAGGAACCCAGTCAACTCAGTATAGAAGTTTATCAAGTTGGTCAAGCAGGACTTCTCCTTGTTGAATCCATGCTGACTACTCCTGATGACCTTCTTGCCTTCCATTTGCCTGGAAAGGCTTTCCAGTATTAGTTGTTCTTTCACTTTTCCACAGTTTGAGGTTGACTTGCCTGTAGCCCCCTGAGTCCTCCTTATTTTATTTGAAGATAGCAGTGACACTTGCCTTCTTGCAAGTGCCTTTCCCAGTCACCACAACCTTTCAAAGATAATTGAGTGGCCTCCCATTCAATTACAACTCAACAACACCAACCAACTCCCTGAGCACTTGTAGGTCCCCTCCATCTCAGGATCCACAGACTCATGTATGTCCAGTTTGCTAAAACTTGATAAAGCAGCTAGCTTCCAGCTTATAAAGCTTTTCTCTTTTTTGCCTCACACATAAAATATAGGCTCATTCATGGAATTCTCACTGGAAATGAGAATCATAGGAAGGATGAGAAATGTGTTATTACAAGTACAAATAGTTCAACAGTGAACACCAAGTAAATTTAACAGATTCTGCCAAGCAATGTCAGTTACAGCATACCATAATTCTAAATTCTTCCTTATTTGCTACACTGATAGGAACTGAATTTCCATATGCACGCCTCCATTGCTTTTATTCCATCCTCTGTACTTCACACAGGTAAGTGAGTAACAGAGCTTGTTCCTAGACATGATTATGGCATCTACATCCATGCAGGTCAATAGGGACTTGTTTGCCTGCTCACCATCATGTTCTCTGTAAAAGATATTCGGCATTTCTCTCGAGGCGTGATTGTTTGCAGTAATAATAACTGTTCTCAAATCCATTATAACATCCCTCAGCCTTTTATATAAATTTTGAAAAGTAATATTTGAGTATGTACACATGACTCCAAAACCAGCTATATCAGTGTGTGCTCACCTGCTGTAGCACTAGGGTAAATCTACACTATTCAAAAATAGCCTATTGTCCAGGATAGTCTTGACAATTCTCTCCTGGGTTAGATAGAAATGCAATGAAAAAGTTAGCCACATCTCACCTTTCCATCTTAACAAATAATGAACTGTGTAAACTCATTCTTAAAAATACTGTGCAAGCCAAACCCATCTTTCACAGAAAAAAATCTGTTCTTTTACATACTACGGACTATTCTCTATCAGCTCTGTCACACACTGAAGGATGTTCTGAAAGGATGCATGTATCATATATCTCTTTCTGTTCGCTCATCAATCTTTGTAAAAAATTTGTATACTGAACTTGTAAAAAGATGAGCTCATAACAGAGGTACTGCTGTACATTAGAAAGGTCCATGAGCAGCTGACAGTCAATTCAAACATCATAGTGTGCAATAAGTACTCTCTGCCTTGCAGACATAGGTGTTGACATGCAATGCAATGAAGACCAGTTTATGATAATCCTGTCCCTATCTGTGGCTGAATGACACAACTCTCACACTGACCTTTTTCTAAAGCGTATTTATGCTGAAAACTACATTGCAATGCTTTTGAGGATAGGCGCTACTTCACTGAAATTCAAAGTAAACATACTGGAAATTTCTTGTCCTGTTGAGTATCTGAGAGAGGAAGTAGATACCTCTGACCCTTGTCTTCCATCTTGGTTAAATTCTCCAAAGATTCACTGTTTCTACAAGAAGCATTGCCACTGGTCACTGACTTCATTAGAATATGTGTTGGGGATAAGTTAACTTCTCCTGTTGTACTTCTATATATTAACAAAATTTACTATAAATCCCTGCCCTCAACAAGAAGGAAAAAAAATCCCACCAAAAAACAAGCCTATTGTCCAACTACTTAGCTGCATTTCTGTTCAAAAGAACATTCTGAAAGTAATGCAATCAAAATTTGCTATTACATGCTAGTATCAAAGATGGAAGAGAATTTTTGCTTCACATGATGAGACATCTTTGTCTTTTGAGTCACAGAAATAACTTAGTTTACAGTTTTAGTAAGAAAACTATGTATTTCACTGACCAAGGTTTTGGTAACAGTACTTGATTGTCAACAGTATTTGATTGTCTCCAGACTGCAATACAGAATGTCCATTTTTATTGCTCTCTACAGCTCTAAATGATTTTTTTCTCTGTCCGTACCATTACAAGCTGCAAAGAGAAGGAAGTTAATTTACCTTGTTACTAGACCAGAACACCATGTTTTATTGTTATTTCACAATGAGATTTCACAGTATTTTCTTTTTTTTTCCACCACAGCAGTTAACTTGTCTTTGGCATTCTAGCATTGTTTACTTCGGAATGCGCCAAGTAGAAGGCGGTAAAAAGAAGGAAAATAATTTCCACAAATCAACAGATGTCACAATTGAATTTGCTTTAGTCACATTTGTTACCTTCTCTGTATTGAGAGGTCTTGAGAAAGTAATTTCATTTTGCTGTCAATAAATAAATGTAGAAGTTTCTGCTGAAGTTCCACCAACTGCAGTTTCATCTACATTGCATTCTTATTCTCTAAAAATGACACATAAATTTAAATATCCCATAATTTAAGAGTACAGAATATATTTAGTGATAATATCAACTCTAATGAAAAGGTTACTTATTCATTATGGTTTCCTTCTACAGTTCATATTCTTATTAAAAAAATCTGACTTTGGTTAGAACTTTGATTACAGCTCTGATTCAATATGGAATATCAGTAGTTTCTCTCTTCTATGAACTCCAATTTTTCATATGAACATCTAGTAAATAACTAGAATTAGGAAGTAAGGTTTAATAATTACAGATCAAATTTCCATTTGTAAACAAAGCTTAACCAAAGCATCACAGTTTAGTAATTCTAGGTTAATCCATGGGCAAAACCGGAACATTTCCAACAAAGCATTTCCACACGTCATTCCTGAATGGCCTGGCAGTATGAATGGGACAAATAGAATTGATGGGAAAAGAAAAAAAAAAGCACAGACAAGATCAAAACACTTGAAAGAAGGTAAAAGAAAAATCAAAACAGAAAGCAATTGTTTAGGAGGATAAAAAAATATACCATTAGACACATTTAGATTCAAGCACCAATTTTCACCTCAAAATATAAAATATACACAAAGAACATTAACCGTTCAGCAAGGGCATTGCTTAGTCTATGTTTAACTAATTTGGTATACATTTTTTTTTTTTTTTCCTGACAAAATGCAAAAATATCCTTCCTGGGAGAATTACCAGAAAATAAAATAGGGGCAGATTATGAGGATAAATATTTAAGTAGTTCTCAGTGTTCAAACTTTAGATTGGATGATATCTGTGACAAAATATTCAACTACCAGCCCAGGAGAAACATTTGTATGAGGGAAAACAAGTCCTTTTTCCTTCACTTCAAAGGAGACTAGAGATGCACACAAAACTATCCCTCAGGATCCAGATGAATAGGTGGTTATTAATTTTTTTCAAGCCAGAGCTAGTTTACAGCAGATTTTGTTCATTGCAAGGATGGCCAGCAGTGGAAGGTAGATAGGTACCCCTTCACCCAAAGTTTGGGGCACAATGGCCAGTGACAAGCACACAGCCATTCCACCAGCTCAAGCTGATTATCATTGGGCCTTAAAACAATGCTAGACTCCACCACAGATTGAGATCTCTTGCACCATGTCTCAAAGCAATATTTGCAGGCACATACAACCCCAGTCAGAGAACAGAAAGAGCTTTCAGAAAATAATAACTTTTGTTTAATAAATAAATATAAGAATAAAAGATAGATATTTTACTGGCAAATCTGCCAAGTCATTCTGAAACAAAATAACCTTCTGTAGCTTAGGTAACCTAGATCTTAGAATTTCATAGGAAAGAGCCGTTTCCTTTGACTATTTGTCTTGTTTTTGTCTGGGATAGATTTCACTTTCTTCCTAGTAGCTGGTGCAGTGCTGTGGTTTGTATTTAGCCAGTACAGAGAATACTGTTGGTAAGACACTGATGCTTTTGGTGTTTTGGAGCCAATCTTACGCTAAGTGAAGGACTTGCCAGTGTCCCATGCTCTGCCAGGGAGCAGGTGCACAAGATGCTGAGAGGGAGCATCTTGAGGACAGCTAACCTGACCTGGCCTAAGGGATATCCCATACTGGAATGGAACACCATGCTCACTATAGAAACTGGGGGAGTTGGTCAAGAGGAGCCCATCACTGTTCGAGGGGCTGAGCGCTGGTCAGAGGATGGTGAGCAGTTGCACTGTGCATCTCTTGTCTGTCTTGGGTTTTATTCCTCCCTTTCTCTCTCCTCTTCATTACTATTATCACTATTACTGTTGTTGTTGTTTATTATTATCATTAGTATTATTGTTTGTTTGGTTTGGTTCAGTGACTAAACTGTTCTTATCTCAACACACAAATTTTATTTTTTGTTATTCAGATTCTCCTCCCCTCCCGAAGGCAGAGGAGTGAGTGAGCAGCTGTCTGCTATTTAGTTGCTAGCCGGGGTTAAACTGTGAACGTTTTAATACAAAGCTCCAAGAGACCATTACAGCAATCTAATCTGACCTTGTATATAGCAAAGTACAAAAGAACTTCCTCTAATTAATTCTGCAGCAAGCTTAGGACTTCTAAATGGCTTGTAAAACAAAAAAAACAGGCCTCTTCCATCCACTCTGTCTTCACAAACATTTATCTCCTCCAAGGAATCTTATCTTTTAGCATACATCAGCACTGTTATGAGCCCTTTCAGTGTACAATAGGAAGTAACTCAAAAACACTCAGAAGTTCCTCTTCAGAAAGTGAGCGATATACCTCTCTCTAGCACTCTCAGGTTGTAATTAAAGCATTGGTCCACAGGTTTCCATGTTGGAGCCAGAGTGTTTTACCTGATTTCACTAAACAGAGTAACTCCATACCTTCTGTACTTTTATCTCCTCTATTCTATGCAAACAGAATGCTATCAAGGTTACCCTGCCAATGTATGTATCCTAATACGAGCAGAGATAAAGGCTTCTCCAGTTACCTAGATCAGTTAAGTCATGTGCTGCTGTGAATGTGCATTTAGGGAAGAAATTGTTCAGGAGTATTTAGGTCACAAATCCTTTCCATCAGAGGCATCTGGTATTAGAATTATGGGCATCTGCCATTTAATGTTTGATCTAAAAGTAGAAACAGCTTATCCTTAATAAGTATTTAGTGTACTGCAAATGACTTGGTCAAGAGGTTGAATTTCAGAGCTGTTCACACAATCTCATTTGGATTTTTTAAAAAATTCAGTGCTCCATGGTGTATCAATATCAATTTAGAAAACAAGTTTTTATCTTACCAATAAGAGCATTCATTATCCACTTAGAACAGTGACTGTACCTCTAAAGCAAAGGTGCCATCATGATAGGAGAACTCCAATTGCAAAAGGCTTGGACTTAAAAAGAGTCTGCTATGGGGTATTTTGTGAGGCAGAGTACATTTACTGGATAAAGGGAAAACACAGGGTGTGATACAAGTGAAGAGTTTCAACATCACATCCACACAGACTCCCTAAGTAGAGCATAGACTAAAAAGTGATGCGCACACCTTAGGCCTGAATTCCATGGATGGAATTCCAGCAATGCTGGAAGCTAACTCATCAGAAGTACTGTGACAGCACAGAAACCTCATACTTCTTTGTACAAAATAGGGATTAAAGCAGAAAATTTCTCAGCCTATGAAAGAGTTGGCATTATTTTGCCCAAATATCATTTCACCAATATAAAACACCCGGGGAGTAAGCCAACCAAAATTTTCCACCATTTTAGTGCAAAGTAGAAAATGTACCAGAAGATAAACAACAATGAATAATCTGCATTATAGAGAGTGCTGCGGCACTCTTTAAAGTGTATTCAACAGGATGGGTACCAGGAACAGTTCTGTCAGCTGGAGCAGACACAAATGGGCTCCACAAGACAAAGATAATCATGAGACATTCTGCAAGAGAATATTAACTAATCAAATAGACAATAAATTAATGTTTGCCTTCTTTAAGAGGAGATCGATTAGGAGAGTTATCTACAGAATAGTTTCATTTTATAAGAAAATAACTGGTCACAGCTTTTCCTATCATCTTGGCATGTTTTGGATATAATGTATATTTAGAGAGAGAGTGTGGGAGGTCTGTTATTTCAATACACTTGAAAACAGCTTAATATCTCAGAAAAGGGAGGGTTCTATACAAGAAATCTTTTGTTATGACAGTGGACAAACAATTATTATGAAGCCCTGGAAGATTTGTTTTTGTGTTAACCAGGAACTGGTGAGGAAACAGTTGGTAAAGGAAGCTGTGATTCGTCTTCCACCAGTTTATGCAAATGCAACCCTTTCAGCTGAAAACAAACTCTGGCTGGAGTGTCTCACTTCACCAAGCAGACAAGACCGTTCCACCTTTATTCAAACACCAAATTTGCAGGGTACAGATGCTTAACCAGTCACTTCATCCACTCTCATGAATAACCTGGAAAAGGAAGCTGTTAAACATAGCCTGTTTGAGAAAATGTTAAGCGGGGAAAGACAGAGTCATCAAACTTGTACTAATTCACAGTTATGTGGAGACACACATGGACACACAAAATCTGCCACAGTAACTAAAATTAGCTTTTTTGTGGCTGCAGCCACTTTTACTTCTTAAAAAAGTAATCTGTTTCCCAGATGTGCAAATGTACACAAGGAGAGAATATAGTCCTGATGAAAAGCTACTTCAAAGAGTTTTAGAGTAAGTTATCTTTGCATAACAGTCTATTTAGAAGGACCCCACTCACATAGTAAGAAATTCAGACAGAGTTTACCTATTCGGAATATGGTAAGATGGAGCAAGATAAGAAATGCAGGAAAATTAAGCACTGGAAAGAAGGATAACAACCAACAACAAGAGCATTATGCTTTGGATGTTAAGATATACCAAAATACCAGTGGTGTTCTGGGCTTTACATTTCACAGGAAGATGATGAGATGACAAAAAATTTAGCCACTTAACATTACACAAAACTTTTTCAGCAGCATCACAAAATTTGAGCTGTAAGCTATCTCTGGGCCTGCTCATTAAATCATCCAATTAAAAAGCATTTTATCCTCTTCTTGCCTCCTGGTGCAATGCAGGCAAGTTTGCTGAAGAACTGTTTCCAAACTTGCAAAACAATACCATCAGTCATCCAGCAATAAAACCCACACCTCATAGCTGTAGAACCCTGGAAACACATGGGAACCATTACACACCAAACTACAATTCAAAGCAGCTAGTATGGAGCCATGTTTTGGATTTGTGATGATAACAATGTTGATAACACAGGGAGGTTTTATTTATTGCCAAGCAGCACAGGCACAGCATCAAGGCCTTTACTGCTTCTCACCCCAGCCCACAAACAAATGTGCTGGGAGTGCACAAGAAATTGGGAGGGGACAGGGCCAGGACAGATGACCCAAGGGATAGTCTGGACCATACAGAATCATGCTCAGCATATAAAGCTGCAGAAAAGGATCAGGGCATATTCAGAGTGATGGTATTTGTCTTCCCAAGTCACCATTGCACATAATGGAGCCCTGCATTCCTGGGAATGGCTGAACACCTGCCTGCCCATGGGAAGTGGTGAATAAATTACTTTGTTTTGCTTGTGCACACAGCTTTTGCTTTCCCTGTTAAACCGTCTTTATATCAACCCACTAGTTTTCTCAGTTTTACCCTTTTGATTCTCTCCCCAATCCCATATGGGAGAAGAGAGAGTGAGCAGCTGTGTGGGGCTTAGGTGCCTGCTCAGAATAAAGAACAACAGTCCTTTTTATAAAAATCAATGATAAAACTATCACCTGGATAATCTTCCTGCTGTCTGTTTAAATGACTTGAAAAGTACTCTGTGTCCTTGGAATAAATTGACTCAAGTACAAGAGTACAAAATGCAAGATAAGAAGAGAGATCAATACAGTAATGTACAGGTAGGTAGGTGAGCCAATAGATACTTATCAGTGGTAAAGCAGGTAGTTAAATATAAATACAACCCAGCCTAAGATGAGAACACTGATAAATCAGAATGATATCAACCACTAATTTAATGTCAGTTAGTACACCTGCAAGAAAGTCATCAAATAACAAATGCTTCCATATGCAAAGCAACATTAATGAAACTCATCAACAAAATTGGATTTATACCCAATAAACAAGGAACAATTTAATTAAAATTCCTTTAAAAAGTCAATTTTAAAATACTAATTCAGTTATAATGTGCATCATCTACTTTATAAAACACAGACAATTAACATTTGGAAAAAACAGGAAGAGATTTTATTATAGTTAGGCAGCTGGATGATGGACCCTCCACAGGGAAACAAACAACCAAAACAGCAACACAAAAAATCTGCCTCTCCTTGAATATAGAAATTGTTTCAGAAGGAAACTAAGGAACCTCCAAATTCATACCTCTAGCTGTTGTACCCACCAGCATAAAGACCTGTATTCTTCAACTAGAAAACCTTGCCAACTGTTTTGCTTCTAAGCCAAACATTCTGCAGTGCAAGAGGAGGTATATAACCAGATCATGCTGAAAGTCAGCTCAGCAGCATGGTAAACTGTATCTGTCAGTTGTTGTGTCAAAGAAAAATCACACAGTTTGCCTTAATTGAACTACAGGAAGGTTCTAAAAATACACAGCCATGTAGTCCTACTAATGAATGGATCCGCCTCACCATTTTGGCAACATAAATGCTCAGCAACAGTCTGTCTCCTGCTAAGACTTAGAGAAGCAGTGTTGATACTAAAACAACAGCAAAGAACCCAAACAAACCACAAAAAATAACCAACCAAAAAAAACACACTGGAAAAACACAGCTCCACCCCCCCCTACAAAGAGAACCCGCTTCAAATGGCTTCATGGAATACAGGAAGAGTTTAGGTTTGAAGGGACATTTAAAGGTCACCTAACTTACTCTGACCTATGCAATGTTATTCATATTTGTCAAATTACAGATAGTCATGGGTATGCAGACAGAAAAATATTTTATTATTTTCTACTATCTGTGGTTCAGAATACTTCCTAAGAGTATAGTGCCATTTTCTGTTAGTTTTAAAATTTGACCATTCAATCAGGATCTTGTAGTTTATGCTGCCATTAATATATTTTTTTATTTTATTCTGCAACTGGTATACTAAAATAGTAGCTCTCTTTCAAAAGCCTGTGCATTAAGTAATCAGGCACCAACAGAGTTACAGGAAAACTTGTTCCAGCAAGTATCTGCAGGTAGTATTTCAGCATTTCAAAGTTTATGATGAACAAGGATTGAAATGGTGAGTGCAAGTGGTCATACAGAGACATATGAGACAGAATGCAAGCTTAAAACTTAAGAGCCTCTCAAACAGAGTAACAATCAAGATCTTAACAGCAACTGAAAAAAACAATAATGCAATATCTTTAATTGATCAAATAAGAGTAACTAAAGCCAGTGCTCTTTTGGCAATTTATTTCCCTAAATATGTCCTTCTTTAAGCACATTAATTTCATGTAATAAAATGAGATGATAATATTACCCAGTATTTTTTTCCATGCTGTTTATCATGAATTCACCCAATTAGTGCTTGCAAAAATATCATATTTTAGAACACCAGCACTGACAAGAGTATGTATTTCAAAGCAAAATCACAAGTGTACAGCTTGGTTTTAAATCACCCAATCATTCCTCTAAAATAAAGACATTTTGAAAATGAACTAAAGTAATAGAAACAATTTCAAAACTTCATGCAACCTTGGAACATAATTTTAAAACTGGAATTCAAAGTATTTCAAAAATGAAAGAAAATAAACACACTTCCTTTGAGGGAGTATGGTTGAAGTTAGTCATGAAGTAATGTATAGAATATTCTCCTCACCTTATTAAATTAAATTGAATTTAAAAAGTCTCATTTCTTTCAAAGAGGCTCCAGAAAAGGTAAAATTCAGAAACTGCAAATTCCATTTAAGGAACTGTAAATGGAAATATATCTGGGACATTACAGGAGCACTTTTAAGCTGTAAGATCCAACAGTACCCTGCAGGAAAAAATCAATTTTTCAGGCTGTGAGATAAAAGGCATTTTCTCTTGCCATATTAGTGAAGCACTGACAATCAAAGCCTCTGTTCATCTGAACTACGTCTGGTGAGCACTTCAAGATAGGAAAAAATATGAACAGCCAAAACTGGAAAAGGGCCTTGCAGACTATTATTAAAATAAACTGAGAGAGATTTTTCTCGCTTTAAAAGTAACAAACAGAAGTCATTGGCTGCAGTGGTTAAGAAGACATATGGTTCCAACAGAGCTTCTATAAATATCACTTGCAATTGTTAGTTGATTTACTGAGTTGCAGCTTTTACAGCAATATTGCCTGATTAATATAAAAATAAAATACACATTTTTGTACCCTCACAATGGAACTGGAATTCTTAGCCTTTCTTAAAAATAGTCAATGACGACAGAGTGCACTTGGAAACAAGAAAAGTTATATGCAAATAATCTGCCTTTCATGTATATAAAATTCAAGAGCATCAACACTGTCAGCTGTGATGCTTCAATTATTCTGGGCATCAAAAAACTGATTTTCAGGGTCTCTGATTAACATTATAAATGTCATTAATCCAAGAGGATGTTCAAATTATATCCAAAATCATTCTGGTTCTGGTTTTTATTTAATAAGGTCTTTCTCCTGCATTTATTTAAGATGATTGAAAAGTTCAAACTGCTGCAAAGTCAGGCATCAGACTTGAGTGGAAACAGGGGTAATAATCACTTGTTTGCTAAAGGTCATGGTTTTTAATAGGGCCTCTTAGATTACACTCACCAAGAATCTAAGTCTGCACAAATGACTATTTTTGGATAACAGCTATGGATTTGAGCTGTTATATTTACCTCTGTTTTAGTGGTAATATGTAAATGGTGTGTTCTGGTCCACAGATTGTAGACTGAAATCCAAGATTGTAGACACAGATCCAAGATTTAGAAGACAAACTGTGGCTCTCATTACTTTAGAAAAGGCAAAAACTTAGAAGCTTTAAAGGCCATTGTATTTACAACCAGACTAATTTGTCTTCTTTTGTGAAAACTTAGGGGACTTTTGGTAACATACCAACAAAATTAACAGTGAGCAATTACCAAAACACTATATCTACATGTAACAGATTTTCTTTTGGATCACTGTTTTTGTGCAGTAAACAATTCAGTCACCCTATTACAAGGGGATGACAAGGATGTCCTAATAAATTATTACTCAGGTTAAAAAGCTTGAATGTTGTTAAAGAAATGGAGGGGTCTTTTTACAGAAATCCCCAAAAGTTCAAGCAGTAGAGGATAGCAGACATTTTTGCTGGTACTGGTATAGGCTGACATCTGGGCTAAAAACACAAATCATATACTGTCAAATTCCTGGTGAAGGAATGCAGACTTAGTAGCTGGGTAAAACAGGACCTATATAGTAAAAATAATATATAAAACAGAACTTGGGAAGTAACAATTAAAGAGCAAGCAATATAATATTAGCATATTAGCAATATGATATTAGCAAACACAAAACAAGAAATACAAGCAGATCCAAGAGCTGTGGGGAAGAAATACTTAACATCTACATTATACTCTTTCTATCAGGATGCAGATGCTTCACCATCCTTCTACAGGACAACTTGGCATCATTGACCCTAGGGCCCCAAAGAGCCTAACTCCAGAGAAAGAAATGGATACTAAACAGCTCATGTTTGATCTTTAGCTCTATAACTTTTTGAAATTAAAAATAATAGGATAATCAGGGATAGAGATTTGAGAGTCTATCTGTGTAAAATATTATAATGAGGCAAATAAGAACTCTGATTAGGATGCTAATACTTAAATTAGACTAAGAAATAAATCTTGCCTCTGTACATAAGCTGCATTTCTTTAGTCCACATCAACTATGTATGTGGTGTTTAATTTGGTCCCTTGCTCAGGGAATGTGGTTTAAATTTCAGTGCAATAAAATCATGCAAATGAAAGGATTTATTAGATTTCTATACTTGAAGCACTGCAAATAGAACTAAAGTTGCAAAAATAGATGTTTGATGGCTCGTAAAAGTTTTTATGATTGCAGAAGGAAAATCTTGGTTAGTCTCAAAATGTAATTTGTCACGTATGTCTCTCAGACACAGCCAGAAGCTGCACTAAACCCAACACAGCATCAGACTCAAAATCATGCAGTGTCTAGGACCATGACTCAACCTCATCAGCACACAACAACATTCTAAAAAAACAATTTAAAGGGACATTGATTTTAGTGTTTTCAATTATAAGTTGCCACTTATAATCAAAAAAACTCCCAACTTCTGAGAGGTAAAGATGTTTTTGACAAATATAAACAAATATATTCATTTAGCATCATGGATTTTAAAAGTGACATAGTAAGGTGTTTTTTATGCTATATGTTTATGAAAAGTGAAAAAGAGACTGGACTCTAATCCAAAGTGAGGAAATTTTTTTATATCATTGGCAGAGGTAATCATTCTGGAACACAACTTAGGCAAAATTAGAATACCAGAATACCCTACATGGGTACACATGCACACATACAGTTTGGGGAATTGTTGGCAATGGCACAGACATTAATAATATCAATGTTTGTGAAAACAAACAAGCAAACAAAAATACACCACAAAAAGAAACCACAAACCAACCACAATTGCCAAGCAAAAGAAACAAACAAGCCACTTGATTTGTAGGTATAACCATGTTTCATGGGAATACTCTGTATGAAGTTGCATAGCATCATTCAAATCATCACTACCCATATTAGACTCACTCTTTCCATATGAACGTGAATTGAAAGCCTGCTTCAGCATCATGAATGTTAGGATATACTGCTGAAAGTATACAATTAAAGTATATGTTACAAAAATTAAACCTCGGGGTAAATAGAGATCAATGTTCCTTGAGTTACACTGACATCTATTCCATGTTCTGACTAGCTTTAAATTCCTGAAAAGCAAAATCTCATAAACATGGCTCCACACATCACCTACAGATATCCTCTGGGTTTTTAGTGACAAGAATTTAAACAAAACCAAAAAAAAAAAAAAAAAAAAAAAAAAAAAAAAAAAAAAAAAAAAGGGGAGAGAGAAAGAGAGAAACCCAACACCCCACAGAAGTGTTTGGCTTCCATAGAAACACAAGCACTTGAACACAGCACTTACAGCCATTACAGAGTGAGATTAGGATGCAGTGGTTATAAAGCATAAAATGCCATTCTGTCAATAAAGGTCAGCACTTCCATCATTCTTCCTTCTTTCAGCACATGAGTTTCCCCTAGACAATTTACAGGAAATGGAAGGGAAAATAACCAAATCATTGGAAAATTTGTTAAATATGCCATCTGGTCTTCACAGATGGGCCTGTACTGTAGGTCATGTACATCTCCTTTCCTCTGTCATCACTTACTAAAGAATTAGAAGCAGGTGAAGGAACAGAAGCAATGACTCTAGACAGTATATTATCAGCACACCATGTAGAGATCTCACCACTGAGTCCCCACTTACAGTCCACTAGGAGACAGACAAAGTTTTCCAGGCTGATGAAACCTAACTCAAAAGGGAAATAAAACCACTTCATCAAAGTTTTGCTCTGCAATCAATCACAGTGATATTGTGAAAAACAACTGGAAAAAGGTGTGTCAGAAAAATAAGGAAATAGTGGTTATTGCAAAATTGCCATCACTATACGATACAATGTTCAAAATCAAAATTATTCTTATCATCAGTGTACCTCCATAATTCACCTGAATTATCTCCAAATTGAAAATGGGAAAGAGAGGCAGAGATAACCAGCATTTTTTCAAACACAACAGAAGAACAACTATTCATAGCCATGTTTCTACTACCCAATTTTTAAACTCCTTGCTCTTAAGCAAACAGCATTCTGGTAGCATTACAAGAATTCTGTAGCCATGAGGAGTTTACATTTTTTAAAGCACTTCAAAAATCAAGGGTTTCTGTTGTTCCAATCTTTCTTCTTAGGGAAGTGGAAAGGGGGCATTTACTTTCAAGATAAATGCTGTTTCACATGTTATTTAAAATAATACACACCTTTTACCTGTATTCAGAGTTAAGCACAAAGTGACTATATGCCTTTCAGCTCACTTGATATGGAGTGGTTTATTCAAAACCACTCAACAGCACAAGCCAGACAACTTCTCACACTTTCAGACCTATAGCAAGGCAATCAGCTGAGATTTGACACTAGGACAGTGATGTAACAGAGCACTGATCACAAGTCATCCTAGTCTTGGCAGAGAGCAAGGCTACAGTTGAATTCTAGTATAAAATGCTCTCTGCCTCTGTTTTGCCACTGGGTTCTAATGCAGATTATGTCCTCAAGACACCATCCATTCCCAGGACAAAGGTTCTATGCTGGCTAATGACCATTATGTCCCTTATTCTCACTTGTCAGATATCATTCATTGCATTAATAGTCCATGTTACAATTGATATATCAATTGTAAAAACTCATTTAGCCTGCAGAAGGACCAAGTCACTCAAAAGTCAATAAATTATTTTCTTTGAAGGGAAAATGGAAAACATAATATTTCTTTTTAATTATTCATCTCATTCATTCTACAAAATAGCTACTTCAGTGGAAAACAAAAAAAAAGCTGGAATTGACACCTCTAGTACACCAGCACCAGAGCCCCAGTGTGTAACAGCTTCTGTAGTAGTGCTCTGCCAACACAGAAAGCTTGTGGTACTGATGCCTTGAGGCCGAAACAGAGGCTAGGCAGAGTGAAAAGAACAAAGTGAGTGTTTATTCAAGCCCATGCCCTAACGTCTCCAGACCCACAGAAATGGCCCAGCCCGAATATTTCCAAGATGGAGACGAAGGGCCCGTGTCTCCAGATCTTCCCCCTTTTACAAGCTTCCATTCATTTGCATATAGCAATGCACTGTCCAATCAATAACCCCGAATCAGTCAACACCATCCTCTCGGCTTGCCCTTCTCTTCCCGCTTGTTTGTGCTCAGGCCTGGAGCTTGAAGACAATGTCCTTGAACAAGACTGCCCTACCCCCATCACCCCGTGAAGATCCTAGCACCACTTAGTGCTATCAGACAAAACAGAAAAACCCAGCCCTAAGGCATCAGTACTACTTCTTAAGGAATTTACCTTAATAACTTTAGTGAGAACAGCTGTTACTCTGCACCTAGGGCCACATAAATAAAGCAGAATTGCACCTCTATTTCTACAAAGTAGGAAAAAATGTAGCTTAAAAAAAGAAAAGAGGAGGCATCTTTATCCTCAACTGCATCTACTACAGGTTTGAGACATTCAATGATGTCCCCAGGATAAGTAACAATGCATTTCTATTAACATTGTGAAGTCTAAGTGGCTAATACATAAGCAGAGAAACAGTCCATCTTGTCCACTAAACAAAATAACAAGGGGAAAGGACAAAAATGTATCAATGCAGCCAACTGTGTGGCTATAACTTCAACTGATGCTAATATATTCATATCAGTCATGGCCTACTCAGCTAAAACCCATTTACGATGTCTATATAGATTATATGCAAAGGTCAGAAAGGCGGGATATTGGAGAAAAGCGGGAACATACAGAAACTTATTTCTTCTTACTAAGACATGTCAAGATAAAAAAAAATCACTGACATTTGGACCAAATCATATGAATGACTGAATCTGTAGCATACTTCAGTTCTATTTCAGTGATCCTTAAATACTGTTTTGAAGGTGATACAAAGACCATTCCATGCATTGCGGGAAAAATAAAAATTACTAGTCCCAGACTTTCCTGACTGGTCTCCCCAGATCACTTTGACACCTCTTATTTAACATTAAGAATAAAAATCTTACACACGAATATTATCCATTCAGTTTGCCAGTAGAATGTTAATCCCAGCAGCCTCCCATGTGTAACACAAGTGCAGACAGTTAATAGCAGTGCTTAGACTGACTGACAAACACATGGTGACAGTGGAGACTTCCCACCCTGGAAACCACAGAACAAGGATCAATGAATTAAAACCACTGTCAAAACACTTGATCAAAAATTTGACCAGGGCAGTGGCACCAACATCAACATCTAGCATGGAAGACCTGTTTATGAGACCAGCATTCATTGTTTCCTCAAGAGAATCCCTCTCAGCATCCCTATGGACCGTGTGTTCCCTACCCAGGAGGAAGAGCACCACCTAGTGAAGTTCCGGCACCGTTTCTTGAAGCACCTGCAGAATTCTGGTGGTCTTGGTCATGCCCGATTGTCTCGCCATATTCACCAGCCAGAGGAACTGGTGGTAGAGCCCACATGAGTACAGTGTATTGCAAGTGGCAAGAATGATGCCATGTTGATATATTTCTCTCTGTGCCTCACACTCAGCATTTTGTCCTTGAATGTACTCCATATTCTTTAATACTGCCAAAAATGACCAAGAATAAATCCCATAAACTATTTCACAGGACACAAAGGTAGAATTCCTATTTGAAGGGGAAGGAAGTAAAAATCTTCAATACATTTTATTTTAAATTTATACACATGTTATATTAAGATAGCAAGTGAAAGCCCTGAGCTTTGCCCTGCACAATAGCACATCTTATTTTCTGTAATTTATAGTTGAGAGTTCCTAAGCTTTGGAATAGGGAACTAGAAATTATTCTCAAGTCCAGTATCTTGGAATCAAAGTTAGCCCTCAATTTCTGGAGCAAAACAAATGTAAAGCAAAAGAGTTCCAGAGACAACAAAAGTGTTGGCTATGGCTTGTGTCACCAGCTGTGCACCACAGTGTCTGTTAAAAGGCTGATGGCATCATAGCCACAGATACATCACAGATAAATACAAATACAGCTTCATAAATAGAAATTTCCATAGTTCTTTCTTCTTAATGTACCTCAAAATGAGATACAAACACTACCTCAACATAAGAACAGGACAGTGTGTTCAGTAAACTGCTGAACATTAATGTCAACATCCAAAAATAATGCTACAGAAATGGAGTTGATGGTAAAGAGAAAGCAGATCAGAACTACTTTTTTCCATTCCAAACAAAGTTAAGTGCTTTAGGGCACAAATGTCTGTAGTGCAGCACATTGCTTAAACTCTGAAGAAGATTTTCCTATAGCAGAGGTACTATTCTTGCAGTACAGATTTTTGAGAAATGAGCACAGAGAAAACACTTTATCAGTTATTCATCTTTTAAACAAGCCAAAGGTATTTCTTACTTTTGGAAACCAAACCACTGCATTAACTTTGAATTTAACTAACATTTACTGGGCATTAGTATGGCCATGTACTATGATGGACACCGATAGGCTCTCCAGATCACAGGAGACAGAATCTAAATATTTCAGGCAGGTCGTGTGATCCACCAAGACACAGACATGATTTATGAAAGGGTACTAAAAACCTTTGGCTCCCAGTGACTTGAATGAGAATTTTTGTTGCTTAGTAACTCTTAAAGAAACTGAGACATTTGAAAACCAGTAATGCTGTGAGCAGCTGTATAGAACCCTTATTTATAGTATTCTGATTGTCTAAAACTGCATAACTATAACTATAGTACTTTACCATCTAATGTAGATGAACTTAAGGTACTCTGCATGAAGTAAATAGATATTTACAGAATTTCACTAAGACTTGTTTAAGTATCCCATAGACCACCTATTTTGCAGATGACACAGCTAAAATAAACTAGTCATGAGACAGAGAAACTTTAGTATAGCCCTATAAAATAGCATTCATTATTCATACATTAAGTTTTGCATTTGCTACTAGGAAGCCATCCTGTTTCACAATTTTGAACTTATGTCTGGAGCACTAAATATGATAATATCGGGGGGGTTGCAGTACAGCCATAAAATGTTCTGTATTTTCTCCTTCATACAGACAGAAATATATAATATAAAGAGAATTCTTACTGTAAGACACATGACTCAAATTTTTGTAATTTTGAGGGTTATTATTAAATTTTGTCATTCTTTTTGATATTGATTCTACATCAAATGCAATTGTATGGTTCCTGCTGCCATCAAGAGATGTCATGAATCTACATCTGAGGGCAGAATCTAGCTCAAAGAAGATTAATTGCAGTTTCTGGTTCAGAGAAGTGTAGGTGTTAAGAAGCACTAATATGTCTTTCAAAAGGCATTCAGTAAACTGCTTATTCATTCTGATATAAAAGGAAATCAGAAAAACTGTAGTTTTCCATCAGAATTAAGGGTGCATTTAAACAGCTAATTGAAATATTTCAGTGCTTCGTTTTCATAACATGGAAGACAATGTACAATACTATTAAATCACATACATGAGGTATTGTAAAAAACTATTATATATTTAAATACAAATACTATATATTTTTAATACAAGCATTTGTTCATCTCTATTCAATTATGAATCAATAATCAATAGATCTTAGGGCAGCAGAACTCTGCACATCTGGGAGGATATGCATATATACACATGTACATTCAGATTATACAACCATCTTCATTATCAAGAATAAGTGGAAAAGAAAAAAAATCCTTTTTTTTTTCAGGGAGTAGTTTTCACTTTCAGCTAGATAATCCCTGTACATCCAAACTGCATTGTGAAGAGACCCTGTGTGTTTGCTACCTTTTTCTCTGTGGCACCATCTCCCTAGAACTTCACATTCCATTAGTCGACAGGATTCAGCACAGGTCAGAGAAAGAAAGCAAACACACAACTCCAGCAGAAGTGACGCAGAAGAGCTAATACAGCTTCAAAATTCCCATTTTACCCAGTTTTGGTAAAAACAGTACATGAATGCCAGGAGAATGATCATTTCACTGTGATGGATACATTTCCATCCAGATGGTTCTTGGTGCTTACTTGGCTCTTGATTGAGGTTTTTCAGATTCAAACCACCCCATGTTGGATATGAATACTAGATGATAAATTCTTAGAGCCTTCCCCAAAAGGGTTTCTTGTTTGAATGACACCATAGATCTAATAGACTTCAGTTCCATTTAACAGCTATCGAGATGTCCTCAATTGAGTCAAAATAGTAGAACTATAAAAATCTTGAAAAATAGGCCTCTTCATTGGAAAAATATGGCTAAAATACACATTACAGTCTCATCTTTCCAGTTTCTAATTATCAGCAATAAACTTTTAGCCAGAAGTATATTTGAGTACATTTGAGTATGAAGGCAATAACAGTAAAACAGTAAGAGAAAGCAAAAGGGATATCAATGGTTTTTTGATGCCCTGACCACCTTCCCAGACAAGGCAGCTTTTCTGAAACTAAGCCCATAAAACTGTCTTCTCAAAGACATGCTGAGCATTACAAACTGAGAAAGATCCACAGCAGCATCTGAAAAATGAAGCTTTCAAACACAGACAAATACACACACAAGCACAAAACCAGCCCCAAATTTTTGGAGGCTAAATAGTCCAAACACCATGGTCCCATTCTTGTCAGTTCCATATGTTATCTAGTAAAAGCTTCCCCTGACAGCTGCAATGAATTTAGGAGATGCTCCTATACCTGTTCCTACAGCTCCATTTCTTGGCTAGCCTGCTCTCCTGCACTAACCCTAGCTTTTCTCACATGCCAGATGAAACTGCAGTTCCCAACTCTGCTTCTTGGACAGTTCAGCTTCAATGTGCCCTGCAGCTTCCCAGCCAGCCTCATTCTCACTGTATCTATTACTCTTATAACCAACACATACTTTAATAACTAGCTCAAGCTTTTTTATCTTCAGCTTTTATTTGTAGCTTGTGGCAATCTCTCGCCAAAAATTAAAATTCTCAGCTTATCCCTTCACCATGGGAAATTGCACATGTACTTTTCCTCAGTGTATCATCATCTCAAAGTTTCAGCTGACGGCATTTCTCTGAAGTGGCCCATCTCTACTAGTACTAAGCCCACCCTCAAAGTTTTCTTCCCTTATATATTTTGGTAAGGTTCATATTAACACTAATAAAATCCAGACCTTTCCTGCCCTACTACTGCCATCTGTTTCCATAAAAGAAGCCGGAATAATGGACACTATTCCAGGTAGTATTTTTGGCTTTTCCTCTGCTCTAACATGTCACTGTTGCGTCTCAGTTTACCCATCTGTAACACAGAAAATAATTCTACATATCTCTTTTACAAAAGCTTTATTTTTTTAGAGTCATTGTTGAAAACTGGCTACTGTTCACATTCCATATTACTATATACCTGCACTATTTATCTTTCCACAACCCTATGAGAAAAGTTTTAAGGCCTGTTTAAAAAAGTAAATGTATTCTGCTGTTTCCATTGGTTTGTTCTTTCTAGGCTGGACCTAGAAAGGGGGGTGGTTTTTTTTTGTTTTTTGGGGGGTTTTTTAATAGCTGGTGGGAATCAAGACCAAAAAGTCAAAATTCTCAGCCAAATTTATTTTCTTATAGCAGCTTTTACAAGCTGATTTGAAGAAGTGGGTATAGTGATTCCTATACTAGAAGTTTCAATAGTGCTTCAATTGGTTTGAGACTCCTGAACTGGGAAAATAGCATATTTTAAAACTTGTATTTACATGGAAGTATTTTATTGTATTTACCAGTACAGTTCATATCAGCTTTGGTGAAGACTTGTCAAATATTATATGCTAGAGATTACTATAAAAATTCCTGCAGTCCACAAAGAATGTTTTAAGCCTGAACTGAAAGAAAACAAAACTCCAAAGCAAACAATTTCTGCCTCGACATCGTACGTCACTCTCAATAGCATCATTGTTTCCATAGCTACAAATGTGGACTGCTTCAAAGGAAAGAAGCAGAGAAACTGAAAATGACAATGCACAATCAAAACAGGCACATACATTTTTCAGACGGCACATGTGGGATGGAGAGAGGAATTAGCATGGTGGCACAGAATGCTGTGGGGTTTTTGCATTTGACAATAATGCCAGTGATGTGAGCACATCAAGCTCAGAACAGTAAGCAGCAGTAAACTTCTCACTGCAGTATCACTTGATGTATTTCTACACCTAGTGGAAGGAAGAGGAGAACAGAAAGGATGAAAAATACCAGCAGCAATCACCAAAACAGGGCAAGTGCCCCCCTCACTGATCTAGCCACCTGCAGACTCAGACACATTTTTTTTCAATCACATTTCCTTGGAATTTCCAGTCATTCTGTATAGTTGTGAAGACAATCAAATCCTTTATACTGCTTTTATCACAAATGATGACAAAATTTAGATATATGCTACACCTAGTACCAACTATAACCATTCTAGGAGAGGGTACAGCAAAGTGAATCTGCACAGAGGACAGATACAGAACATGAAGGTGAGAGCATACAGGAAAACAAAAGGCACTCCACAGCATCTAGCAACTATTCTGTCCATCTCTATTAAGTTCCTGCTCCCTACATTTCTCTGTTCAAAAGCTTATGTCACTATCAACCAGCTACTCCAGGACTACAATTTCCTCATAACTTATTGGATAGGAAGGTAAATTATTTTCTTCCTACAGCAGGAATTCCCAAGGTTCACCAATGTAGACCCTTCCACATCAATTCTATTATGATGAGTGTTGAAATAACACCAAGACCATCAAACAGACTCACACCAGTGCCACTCTTCTTCTTGGCAGAAGAAACAGCATAATCTAGAGGTAAAGTGTAATTCAATATATATTTTTTAAATTTATAAACATACTAGGAAAAGCCAGACCAAAAAGAAAAAAACACACTAATTATCTCTAGTACCTTAGAGCACCCTGAGTTTTCCAATGTAGTAACAAACAAAATGCCGTCACAGAATGTCATGGCAGACTCAGAAATGTGTAGTAACAGATGACTCTTCTTTTCTCAAAGTGAGTGAGGGCACTTAGAAAAATCCACCTAAAATGTCCTTCCTTAGTCTCGCAGGCTCTAAGGAACACATTCATCCATGATACCATTTTCTTCCAACAATCCTTTTAGGGAGCCTTGATAAAGGCCACATGAGGACACAGCATTATCTGCAGTCTACACTAGACTTCATCTCTGGTGGAAGCAGAGATGGAGAATGGTTATTAGAAGATGGTGTCACTGTTTCCTCATTTACAACATTGGAAAGGATCATGCTTTGGAGGCATGGTTTCCATGAAGCATATCAGATCATGATAAACTTAGGAGTTTGAGATTATGAATATAGCCCTTGTTATACATGAGTACTGACATATATGACCTTCCACCAGTGTCACAGAAACAGAACAAACACCTCATTATCTTTATTAGAATACTGACAGCACCATTGTCAGTGATTTTAATCAGACTAGGCAAAAGCCATTTTAATACTTGGGGCAGCAAGGAAGGTAGGGAGCCAAAATCTCAGTCACAAGAATACTACCTTTCAGACAAGGATAATCTTATTGCTACAAAATAAAGCTATCAGCTCCCAAATGAAGCTAGTTCAGGCAGCAATACAATAACCATTAAACTTGCAAATCAAAACTCCTAATAGTTGCAGCATATGTTTGACTGAAAAATTAAGAAAAGCACAGACCAGAAAGATAAAGAAAACAGCAGTAGGTGTAAAATAAAAGTTTCTAACAGGAAAAGAATAAGCTTTTAATTGTGTGCAGAGATTTAAAATTAAAAAAAAAAANAGGCTCTGAAACTTATAAGAAATTCACAGTATGGGCCTTCTAATACACTACTACATCTCAAGCTTCTTCCCTAAGACCTAGCTTGCAGCAGCAAGTTAGTGTTGCCAAAATATGAGATTTCCGCATGAGCAATTTGTGATGTTAAAATACTATGGATTTCAGTCTCTTATCTCTCTTTTAATTGCTGACTGGAATGGACTCTGTCAGAAAAGAAATGAAAAGAGGGGTTTTACATTTTTCATATTTGCCTCAGGCTACCAGCAGAAAAATTCAGAACTTTTTCTAAGGTATGTCAGTGCCAGTGATGTGTCACATGTCATTACTTTATAATTAGGCTGATAGACAAAAAGAATGATGCAGCTGACATTCTATTAAAATAAAAATTATTCCCCAAGGCATAAAAATACTGACACAAGCATCTTAAAAGGCAGAGTAAAAATTATATAGGGAACTATTTATCTGTGATTCTGTCTTTTCCAGACTCAAATAAGTAATTCTTAGTTATACGTGTATTGAATATTGAATTAGCCTATGCTCATTTTTTTAAATTTCTTTTTTGACAGTAAAATGTAATGAAACCATTGTTCAGCTAGGAATAAAAGCTACTACAAGAATAAGAGACTATCTACACTCTATATTAATTGAGATTACAATTTGATTATCAATTGTACAATTCTCCAAATAAGCAACTAATCAAAAAACAAATACTTTTTAAAAAATGGAAAACCAGCCTTTTTTTGGTAAAGAGTTTGAAACAATTAAGCTTTATAAACTAAACTTGAAAACACTACGACTTCATTCTGTATTGAATTTTTTATAAAATGTTCCTATCAGAATTTAGACAATACAGAGCTGTAACTCCATGTAGTTCAGAACATACTTAGTTCAGATTGTATTTGGAAGTTAGACTAGTAGAATTACCAGATTACAAAATTGGAGTTTATAGTCAAAATACAGACTTCACAGCACAGTCAAATTTTAACTCTTCATTAACAATAGTAAGAGATGTCCCTTGTATTCTTTGCAGGTACAGATATCACAAAATGTGTACTTTTCCATCTGCTGACTTATAAACTACTGGAAGAAAGAATTTCCACCATTGGGCATTTCAGAAACATTTTTCAAAATATAAGACTTGAAATTCAGTTTGGACTGAATGCAGCCACTACCATGTCTATACTTTTTTTTCTAAAAACTATTAATACTTTCCCAGTTGGCCAAAAAAGAGAGGCCTTCATGATGCTGTCAGATGTAGCTCTTTGTTCATACAGTCCTTTCATTCCCAACACAATGACAGACAGAGTGAGAAGTACTGGGTTTTAAAATGTATTACAAGGAATCCTGTGATTTAGTTGTTCCTATTAAAGAACTATACTCGGAGATGATATACTCTAAAGTGAAATGATTTCCACTTGACTATCCTCCTCTTATGTTCCAGACGCAGAATTTAGAACATTTGCTTCCACCAACATGCTATTTCAAGAAAAGGCAGATGACTTCTTGGAAAGTTGTCTATTATTTTGTTGCCTTTCCTTGAGTACTGCCAAAGGAAGGGCTACTTAATTTTCTTTCTGTACTCTAACACAGTGTGCATAATCTGAAATTACCTTTAATTCACAGTGCTACAAAAAAAAAAGTAGGCAAAAAAACATAAATAGGGGGCAGGTAATGCTGTAGAAGGCCAGTATTTTTCAAAGCTTAATACTCAGAGCACCACTTGTTTGACAAGTGACAACAAGGGAAAGACCACTGCTGCACTGAAGGACACAAATTCATACCATCCCTTTACAGATGCATTGCAGAGAACAAAAGAGGTGTTTGATGTCATGATTTGCTGAGCACACACCTGAAGTGGTATGTCTTATTCCCACTCCTCCTTTTCAAATCTCCAATGCATCACCAGGACTCTTGTCACTTGCCTCAGCTGTTCCATTCAATCTGGGTGCTGCTCAGCAGCATGATAAATTTTGGCATGAGGTCACACTAAATACCATAGGTCACAAATTTTGCCAAACTCACCAGAGGAAGAGAGAAACAGTTTCTCTGTGTTGTCCCTCTGTGTACTAAATAAGCTGAGGAAAGACCTTTTTGCCAGCAGTGAAGTAAATGGCAAATGTGGAAAGATTCTGTTTAGAAAGATCAAAAACCTACAACGAACAATATAAGGTCTGGTATATTGCTTCTCATATATGCAGCATATTTTTGTGCATGCAATTGGCTTTTGAAACACAAGTGTGCTCACTTGTGGTGTTAATTGCAAGGTAATCCTGGATTTTTCTAGATGTGCATTCGTATAAGGATAACCGCAGTTAGGTTCATAAATTCATTCACTTATGTAAAAGGAGTCTAATTTCACAAAATAGCAGATACAACAAATTGAAATCAGCAACATATCGGAAAACAGGAAGAGAAAAAAGCATGCATCAGACTTCAATTTTTTAATTTCTGGGAAAAGAACACTTACCACAGTTACTGTTTATGCTCCAGTTCACCTCAAAGACTAAAATGAGTATATATCAGATGCTTTATATTACAGTTAACTTGTAAGGGGAAAAGTCAATGCCTCTAACAAAGTAACGTATTGATTTTTTTGCCACCTGATAAAAACAACCACAAACAAGTTAAGAAGCACTGTGTTCTAAGAATAAACAAGCAGTTGCATAATTACTTATTTCAGTTTGCAATAGCAAAATTATTTTTTCTCCATTATTATTAGATTTTATGTTGTTATTCTTTTTTCATAAATGCATTTAAGGCTTTTTTAAAAAATGTATAAAATGTATTATTTTAAAAAAAATTTATTAAATTATTAAAAAATCTCAACATCTCCAAGCATTTACTCTCACTTAAAGTATAATCACGAAATAGGCCTCACTATTAAAGTTCAACACCTGGAAATTTTGTGTATTGATGTTAGGATAACTACACTAGAAGTCTTCCCAGAGAAAAATTCTAAAGTCTATGTTTTTGGGGGGGTTTTGACTTGTGGCAATTGCAGATAAGTGAGATCTTTAATCAGTTTTCCCCCCCATATGAAATAATTTAATGGTTCTGACTTCTCTGCATGAGACAGAAATACTGTATTGTACAGTTGACATTTAGCTTTAATACATATGAATTCACTTTACAAATAAACTTCAAAAGCAAACACTTGACCTAAAACATAGTCCAGTCTCTGGCATGTCACCACCATCACGTATCGTATGTATCAATGCAGAAAGTGACTGAAACACATCAAGTATCTCAAATTGAAAAGCAGCTGCTTCTGAACAAGATACAAAGTTCACGTGTGCAGATTTTACCACTTCAAACAACAGATACAATCATTTCTCTGTTCAAGAAATTGGAGAGCAGCAGCAAAAATAATGGCTTCACTTGCTAAGCAAAAGATCCTCAGCTTCTGAAAAATACAAAGGCTTACCTTTCTGTACACCAGCATGTTTGGGGATTCATCAGCCACCCCATTGCTGCTTTGCCCATAATTGTTTCCTTGTGCCATGTCCCACAAATTTGATCCGCTTTTGGATGCTGCACTGTAAAAGGTAAGAGTGGTTTCAATAGGGCATCGCCTCAGGTCTCCTTGCTTCCCTGGTGATTAATGAACCTGACTTTCTACCAACATGTTAGCAAACCCAGTGTATGCTCTTACTCCAACAGATATTTACATTGGAGCAAAGCTGCTAATTTGCCACTTACTGTCACTACTCTCTTTTGCCGGTAAATAATGGACGTGACGTGTTGATCTAATTTAAACGCTAATGAATTGTCACTCGGAACAGCTCGCTGGCACACCGCTCACCACCACAGCACACACACGCCTCCTCACAGAGCGCTTCTTCTGCCCTGCTCGGGCTTCGCCAAGGGACGCTCTGCACCTTCCACGCCGCTTTTGGGAGGACTGACTCGGCCCACGATGTATGTTCAGCAGTGCGCTCCCCTCGCAGCTCGGGTCGTAGCAACTTTCACAAGATTCAAGCGCACAAAAAGCAAACCAGATGCTTTGAACCTTCCTGTAATTCACCAGAACACCTGTGCTCGTACATACGGCGGAGCAGGGGAGCAGGTGACGAGGGAAAATGAAGAACCAAGCCAGAACACTGTTCCGGTTGCTTTCACCTACTTTCATCGCACTTTACCGCCAAACACCGGCTCCCTGCCAGCCCCGTCTCCTCCCCGCCCTCCCCCGGGTCACACGGGAGCTGCACTAAGCAAGAGCTCGGATCATGCCGTAGCTCCGGCTTTGCACGCAGGTGTAAGAATGTGCTCCATCTACAGACCACACCGGTGGATGCGGAGAGCCCGGAGAGCAGCCGAGCCCTACTCCAAGCACTAACCTCCCGAGCCCTCCTCAGCCCCGAGACCCCTCACGTTCCGANGCGCGCCGGCCGCGGCTCCTGGTGCTCCTGCTGCGGTGGTGTCAGCCGGCAGCGGGCGGAGGGACGCGGCGATCGCTCATCACACACACGCACACACGCGCACTGCGGGCGGAGGCGCCGCTGCCGCCGCCGAGGCTGCGGCTCTGCCGTGCTGTGCCGGAGCGGCGGCAGCTCAGCTCCCTCCCCGCAATGGAGCGGCCGTCACGTGGGGGACGGGCACGTCAAAGGTGCTGCCGCTGCCGCCGCTCCGCCACACGGCAGCAGCCTTCCTCCTCCTTCCTTCTCCTCCGCTTCCTCGGCGCTCTCGGTCACCGAAAGCAGCGACCAAGAAACTGCAGCAGCCTCTGTAAATGAGATTAGGCATCACTGGAGGGCTGGGCAGGAAGAGAATGTGGGCTAATGAGATAGGGAAGGAAAGGAGGAGTTGTTGGCGAAACTGTGTCGCCTCCTTCATCTTTCTTTACCGACAGCAACAGGGAATCTGCCCCTTCCTCTGTCTTATGCTGGACACCTCATGTATTTTCTTCGGTGAAAACTAAGGAGAGCTTGTGCTCTGTTGGCACTGCAGACTTCCCCGAGCAGTGGAACAGGGAGAGCAGGAGAGTGAGTCTGTTTCAGGCAGATAGGAAGAAACCCTGGGGATACCTCAAGACAACCCTCGGGACTGTTTTGCCATGTCCTAGGCGACTGCCTCATTTGTGAAGGCCTCGCATTGGCTACAATAAAGGAAAAAGATCAGGTCTGTCAGTCTTACTTCCCCATCACATGCAGACAAGAATACTTCTGCAATACCACTTTTGCAAGGGGGTTGAAATGCCCAGAACTCAAGATCCACAAGAACACAAGATACTTAAGTGGTTAAGCTTTGGTATATTTCCATTTAAAGTGTCTTTTCCGGAAACAATAGCACTTATTACAAGAACGATCTTGCAGAAGAATCCTCTACTATGCACTGCGCCTTTTGGAGCGTGTGCTGGTAAATCATGCAATTCAAGCAGAGAGGTTTCCACGCACACTGGGTCACCTTCACCCTTACTCATTCTACCTTTCTCACATCTCAGAGAGCCTCAAACCAATACTATCCTGCAAGAAGTTTATTATCATCTACCGCAACTACTTTTAACTACTCTTCCAAACTTTGCAGATGCCTTGAGATACTTCAGCAGAGGATGTGGTAAATCAGGCAACAATAGGAAGTCACAGTGGCCACAACAAAATGAAGGAAAAAGGACAGAACTGATCTGGACCTTTTGAAAAGCTGAGGAAAGGAAGACATAAGTTTGATAATGGTCCTAGAATGAACGCCACAGAAAGATTATCTCCATCACAAATAGGGATGTTTTTCAGAGACAGAAGTTGTAAAAGGTGAAAAGACAAAATAAGAACCATCCACTCCATTCAGTGACATACACTAGCAGCAAAGAAAAGGAGCTCTGTAGCAGACAGACACCGTGTGTCTCAACTGTGATTGAGGAGAATAATTAAGCATGTCACAAGGAAAAGGAAATGTGAAAACAAATGGTGTAGAAAAGAGAGAACTCTGGGGTTTTGAGGTGGAAGAGAACAAGAGAAAGAATTCAACAGCACAAGCAGAAAGTGAAGAAGTATTGATGTTGAAAGTAGTTGGCAGAAGAATTTATTAAACCAAAGATTAAACAGAGAACTAAGACCTGTTTCCCACTAAAATTCACTTGACATACAATAGCATCTCAGTGTGGCTAACATAGTCAGAATAAAAATATTAATCTTCCAACAGGTTCTCTGATTCAGCTCAGTCCATTGTTGAGAAATAGGAACTAGCAAGAAAGACCTCAGTCTATAATTTCCCTAGGTTTCCCACAGACATCCCAGACAAGCAGCACTGCAGTGTTCAGAGCTCAGTGATTTGACCTTGTAAGTCTGACAGGTGCACTAGAAGACAAGGGAAATGCCTCCCAAGATCTGCTAAGAACACAAGTGACACCCTTGTGGTTGTACATCCATCAAATAAACTCAGCATCAAAATAAACTCAAAATCTTATTTATCAGATTGGTGTTTAAATTTCTCCTGCAGAGTAAAAATGGGAACTGCACCAAATATAATTCAAATATATATTTTTTCCCTTAAAGAGGGATAGGAGGAAAATCCTTAAAAATACTGATAAGATACATATTCTTTCCACTTGTTCTGCCATCCACTTAACATAGTAATTGTGTTAAAGGGCATAAAAATCAAAAATTAGCAAGTTTCCAATGAGATTAAATATTTGTTTTCTTACTCTGCCTTATTTTGTTGCTAATGTAAGGGGAAAAAAAAAACCGAATTAAAATTAAACAAAAATTAAACAGGTTTGTACTACAATTCTTGGACTACCTACATGAAGTTACTTAAAAGCTGACTTCAAACTACCTACTTTGTATAAGGTATTCTGAGAATAGATTTTGGTAGCACTTCTGTGTCTTTGGAAAGCTCCGCAACAAAGCTGACTAATCTAGGCAGCAACATTTTCCAAGCTTTTATTTTCTGAGAATGTCCTTAAAACTAAGAGCAGAAGCATCCCCAGCTGAGTTAGATTTCAGCTATGCTGCCTCTGATTTTGTCTTTGTTTTAACTTTGTTTTAATCATTCTGATTATATTACAAGTAAAGTAAAATAAAAGATACTACACTAATAGGCAAGCTTTATATATTTTCTTTCAAAAAATCACATTTTAATAATATAAATGCAGTTCTAAACCAGAGCATGGTTGGGCCCATGGCAGCTAATAAGTATTTCTCCAATAACATCAAAAGGAACTGTGTTCCACATAGCTTTTAATCTTGTCCTTAGAGCCAGAGAAATACCTTAAACACCTCAGTGGTGTATCTCACAACTACAGACCTGCTACACTGAAGCACACCAAAATTTTTTCACCAGCATGTCCACTGTCCAAAGTAGAAGTAGAACTCTAAACCCCAATGGGGTTAAACAGAAGACAAGACCAGAAACAACCCAACAGAATTTCCTTTTTGTCATCACTTTGTGGTGAAAGAGACCTTGCGTTGGACTACTTCCATAAATGCAAGCAGAAAGAAAATAATTTATTTTAAAAATATGTAACAGGATAGTCTAATTCTATTGCACTTGGGTGTGTTTGTTCAATAGCCTATGAAAGGCTTTAATTTATCAATTACTTACACATCTTCCCCATGTTGAAAGTCATCACTTATCTCATATACATCCAGCATTAGCCTCCACAGAAAGCATGGTCTGCCAGAAGAGGAATGGCCTTTTCAAAATGCAAGGCAAATTACTCATTAATAAAACAAAGATGATGGGGAAAGGCTGCCAAGGGGCAGCTTTATCTAACAAGGCAATAAAGTACACATGATTGAGCAAGGTGGTGACTACATTTGCTGTGTTTAGCTTTCACCGTCAGTACAACTCAAGTATTCCAATAACATCACACACATGTGGCATTTTGAAGTAAAAATATTATGTCAGGATGTGTACAACAATCTATTTGGATATGATCAGAAATGTTGCTGTCTGTCCTGCTGGCCAATGCTGTAGCATTATGTCAGTATCCATCAGTTTAACTTGTCTTATGCCTAGACTAAATTTCCTTGGAGTTCCTTGGAGTAAAGACATGCTGTGCAAGCTCTTAGCATAGCATGAACTTTTTCTATGACCAAGTTTTTAAAGCTTTAGAGCATTATAAACACCACATTCAAATTTACTAAAATAATGTAAACATGCTAACTGGGCTCTAAACACTGACATGAGTTAATACCATGCTACCTTAAAGTACAAGACCCAGGCTTTTTTTCACTAGCCGGTTAAGCTCAGAGAAAATCTGCCTACTTTAATTGAACTTGTATATTTGTGACACCACAGAACAACAAGTGTTTCACTGCCAGGCTCTGAGCAGGTACCTAGTGATTCCAGGTCCAGTCTTTGGCCTTTTTGATGAGATCTAAACACCTGCACCTTCAGGATTGAATTGCAATCAATGTGTTTCATGCAGGTCTTCAAATGTCATTGCAATGATTACAGGTTACAGTATATGTTTTCTAGAACTGAACCAGGACTTACTTAAAAACTTCACCATTTTCTTCATGGCATTGTTTAAGCTCTAGGAATTTGGTTTGTCACCTACCTTACAACCCTAATGAAAGGTTAATTACTTTTGACAATTTATGAAGCCAATGATCAAAGCTATTGATATTCCATTAGTTAGGGAAGGAATTAAAAAACAACTAAAGGAAATTTTTAGAACATAAAAGAAGGAGACAACAAAAAAGAAATGTAGATTTAACAAAAATAATTCTGATCTGACAGGAAAAAAATTAGTCATGGACAGACATAATTTCATAGGAATGCAAAATTATTAGAAATAAGGTAAGCTCATATTTCCCTAATCTTTTCTTTAAGTATGAGATAGACAGATATACACACACCCCCACAGAGAACACAGTACAATTTGCATATATTTCAAATCTTAATGCAACAAATTTTATCCCTTACTGTTATTGTAACAGAAAATACACAGCTACATAGAATTTGATATCAACATGGTGGTCCACCAAAGCTATCCATGGAAATTCAACAGCTTCTCCAGACACAGCAGAACAACCCCAAGCAGTTCCACTGCAGTCCTAACAATTTATCCCGTTCTAACTTTACCCAGAAGAGGGCAGGCGTTCTCAGGCAAAGAAAGAGAGGCTACACTAGCTGGCTGACACAATACTAGGAATTTTTTTTCCCCCTAAAAGAGTTACTACTGCCTACAAAACTGACTACATACCATCATTTCACCAAAAAGTGAGAGTGTTTACAGAAATGAAACATCACATCACGTTCCTTTTTAAAACTGCCTGGAAGACCTGTGATTAACAAGCCCTGATCTTACAATAATTTACAAGCTGGAGAAATCAATCAAGCATGGAGGGATAGAACAAATCTGCAGTGGAAAAAATTTAAAACTGGAGGTTTGAGTCAAATTGGGATCTCATCATACAAACAGCCTTGACTCAAGCACCGTTCTGAATCCTCTCCTCCCAACTTCCAAAATAGCTCTTGGGAATATTTTCCATTTTGTGTAAAAAAAATTATTATTGACACAGAATAAACCCTGAGTTCACAAAATGGGACACTTTGTGTCTTCTTCAGATAAAATAATTAAAATAAGAGTGTTTTGCTCTCAGCATTTCTTATCACTTGATATTTACAACACTCTCCCCACAGGCAAAAACGAGCAGTTTATAGGTTAATATCTGCATCTTCAGATGCCATATACTTCACATTGCAGTGTTTGTGTGTAACTCCATACAAAGTAAAGAAAGGAAACAGAGTGATTGTGGATTTGTAAATTCAGCTACAATGTTTTCAGCCAAAGCTATTAGCTTAATTCAATCTGACAGTATCTCAGGTTAAAAAAAATACCTCTAATATTATTTCTTTGTGACTAAACCAACAAAAAACTCCAACAAACCAAGGAACAGGCTCTTCCCCTTCATCCCTCAAGAAAATCTCTCTGGCAGGCCTGATTCATAGGATGGCACTTCCTCAGATCAAAATAGAGTAAGCCACTTATTGAGGATTAGTTAGGAAGACATAGATTTACAATCCTTTGGCATAAAAGGACCAGAGAAAGGAGGACTCAGAAGCCCTATAAAGGGAAGGAGGAACCCTTTGAGGAATGTATGAGAATGCCATGGTTACAGACCAGAACAGATTAATTGTCAATAGACCTCTTAACAGAATTAACAAGAAACATTGAGAACTAGCTGGAGAAATAATTTGTGTGGCAAAGAACTGAGCTGATGAATCAGAATATTACAGCAGAAGAAAACAAGGAGAAAACAAGGAAAAAACAAACAAAATCCAGAAACCCTCACAGTGGTCACAGTTAGCAGGAGGGGGTCCTTGCAAGCTGTTGAAAGGTTTTGGGGGAAGATATCTTGAAAGTGTTCATAAGGAGAGATGTGGGACAAATTACAAATTTTAAAAAGTAAAAATTGTCCCTTATTGTATCTGATCTCATCCTCTATACACAGAGACAGAATTTCTAGGAATTCATCTTAAATAGGTAAACGCCAAAAATACTGGCTGACTTCTGTAGTTTTTGTCAGTTCTCACAGGTGCTTTCTCTTACTAAGAAACAATTTTTCTACAACATACCTTTTAGACTGCAAGATAAGCTTACACACATCATAAAAATAATAAAAACTGTAGCAGATATCAAGTCAGGAAATAGGTTCAAATGTTAGCAGCACACCATTATAGGTAGTCTGCATGTACTAAACTTGCCTATGCAAGCTACCCAGTGGTAGCTTGCCCACTTTGCTCATTCCCTACAGCAATCAGAGTTGATGTGACTTAATCTCATTAATTCACTGAATGGAATGCACTGGAGAAAAAAGAGCTCAGCAGTTTAACAGGCTTCGTTCATCATTTTTCTTTCCTTCCCCTTTCTTTCTTTTCTTTCATTTTGAAGATCCTCATGGATACATGAATTCCCTGCCTCATATCCACAGACAATCGAATAAAACAGCTTTTTTCCCCGAAGGTTGCTTTGTTTTTCGAAAGGTTTAAACCAGCCAGAATCAATTTGCTGATTGTGCATCACAAACTGAACCAATCTACATCCATTTATATCCAAGTACACACAATAAATATAGTCATTTTCTCACAGGAAATGAATGGAGTTTTCATTCTCTTAAATTCTACATAGCATTCAGGCTAAAAAGAGAGCTTTATTTTTTAAATCATATTCTCCAGAAACTCAAAGGACTAAAAATTACAAAATGGAAATAAGCAGGTGTCTATGATGGCTAAATAGTCCCACTTAAAAAAAAAAAAAAACCACAAAATAGGGATGTGGGTTTGCTGGAGTTTTTTCCAACCACAGTATAAACTCAAGTCCTTCCCAGAATGCACTCCTTACCACAAAGATTGTTTTACTTCAGCCTACAAGATTATTAGAAAACATTCAACTTGTATACAATTCCTCCAATATTAAAGGAAACTTCCTTAAATTCCAAAATATAGATGTATAGTTCAAAACAGTTAGCTGAGAAAATAAATTATATTTATTTTTAGAAAAGCGTCAAACCCTTGGATGTGTTATCTAAAATTATAACAAGGTATTTATTTAGTAGTCAGTCAGAATAGTTTAGACAGTCAGGAAAAGTCTCACAAAAACCCTGTATCATAATACTTGCCTCAGCTTTCAATATTTGAAAATCGGTGAGTGAAAATTGCATCTTTACTGAACTATACTATTAATATCAACCCACTTTGCAAGCAAGGAAAATGAAGTAGCCTTTACCTCATAACCTGAAATACCCAGGCAGCGAATAAAAACAAGAAGGAAATTAAAAGATGCAAGTCATGTAGGAAAAGAAATCCTATTTTGCGTACTCTCTTGCCAAAATGTCTGAATTTTTTACTGTGCACAGGATCACTCTCTAGTTAAAGAATTGCTTAACACAAGGATAGATGCATTTGGCTTTGTCACTAGGTTTTACTTCAAGTACAAGAAGCAGACGCTGAAGCCTGATCAGGTATGTGACAGATAAAATGCTTAGCATGAAAGAATTAGTTTTCCCCAATACAGAAATGGTTTAAACTTTATTTTTTGCAGGAGAACAGAGACAGATGGGAGCAGGAAAATACTCTGGTATTAAAGAAAGCAGAGCTTTGCTGTGCTAGATTGGTAACTAAAATTTTATGCAAGGCTATCAGGAGTCCAGCATGAGATTTTTACAGTATAAAGACTTCTCTTGTATAGAAGGAAAGAAAGATATTAAGCCATAGATAGATATTTAGCCTGTGGATAACAGAAGAGAGAGAGATAGGGGAAAACTAATAAAGAGGTCGTAATAGTGAAGGCAGGAAGCTAGCGTGAATACATCCAGACTGAAAAATGATCCACAGTGGGGAAGGACAGCACTACTTATTTAATAAGGAAGCAGAGTGAAATCAGATTTCACTATCTCAGTGACTGTAGGCCAAACGAAACTTACGCAGCTTCCAGTGGTAAAGTAAGAGAATGGACTAAGATGAAAGAGAGGAAGCACAGAAGACAATTCAGAAAGCAAGCATTGATCCCACTTTCTTTGCAAATTTCTTAGATTTTCAGGATCAAATCAAAGAAATAAAAACTAAAACTAAATCCAAGAATACTGAAAAAAAATGAATGCTATAGAAAAGAAGAATGCAGCTGGCTATTCACCTCAACAAAGAAAAGAGAATGAAGGTAAGACTCAGGGAGTTGTAGGAAACCAAAATACTTGGAGATTGGACAAAAAAGAAAACAAAGAGCAATAAAGGTACAGGGCAGAAGGAGTCCACTGTTACTGGACAAGGACAGCCAACCTTTAGATTTAATTGATAACATTTATTTCCTGACTACGAATATTAAGGGAACAAGTTCTGAGCAACTTTCAGATGGGGAGAGCATGGCGTTGGAACTAAGAATAAGTTTAGCTAGTAAGGAACAAAACTGGTTGCAAAATATGAAAACCTAATTTATTGGGCTAAGCCCCAAGAGACTTCAGGGAGTTTCCTAAAGGCAGAAAAAGCCACAATAGGGTGGCTAAAAACCTAAGTAAATGGCTTTTATGTTTAAGAGGGAACTGAAACTTACAGTGACAAACTCCAAAGCACTGTTCATAGTTCTTTCACACGCCCTCTCTTATACAGCATCTTGTCACCTGATAGTGCTACAGGATGGTAATGCAAAGCTTCTACCCTGTGCATTTGACCTCCTGATACTATTTGTTCTACAATCACCAGTCTGGATATGTACTATATGTAATGGATATCATCTTATGACATTATGATGCACTTATGTCTAGCATAAATTCATCACAGAAAACGGTTTCATATTTGACAGCAGAAGAATAAATAGAAGTGAAATCTGGCTTCAGCTGGGTTAACCTCAGAGCAAAAGCTCACCAAGCAAAAGCAGCAATCAAGGTACTTCCTCTGGCATACAGCAGACATTTATGGGGGCCAATGATCAGTTCCACAGACTCAGTCACAGCTCTTCCCAGTTGATTTCAGATTTCCTTTTTGAGTTGTTTGGATATTATTTCTATGGCCATATTACCATTTCAGTTCTCATCATCGAGAATATTTTTCATTCTCCTAAAACATCAAAATTTGCAAACACATAAGAGGAAGGACCTTGAAATATGGAACCAACCCTACAATTTGGACTGATAATATCTTGCAAAGCAACAATCACTTTGAACAATCACTTCCACAGCAAGCTTCATCAGACGTGAGACTCACATCCAGGAAGCAAACAGCAGGTATAGAAATGTAAGTACACACACAAACCTAACCATGTTTTTAGCCAACTAAATATCATTTTGGTTTGGAGAAGAATGTTCCAGTATATTGTTACTAATGTTCTAAATACTGTAAGAGTGCTTTTCCAGTCACAACACAGCGATTGATTGTCCTTCCCAGCTTCATTCCCAAGGCTAAACACAATATTCCAATAATTTGTATGCAGGCATCTGTGACAATGGAAGGTCACTATTTGTCAATTAGAGTAGGAAGAGAATAAAGTAATGAACTCAAACAGATGATGATTAACAGTAATGTGAAAATGTTTCAGTTCTAAATATCACCAGGTAATAATGGCATCATCACAGGGTACAAGTGCTGCATCCAATTCCATCTTCTTCACTCTGACCTCTCTCCATTTCACTATCCAGCCCTTGGGCAATACTACCTGGATAGCCTCTCCATGCCAGCAATTCAGAGGGAAATGAAGGGACAGAAGTCACACAGGAAGTGATTCCTGACTCCTGCAGTGTGTAGGCTCTACAGTTAGTAGGGCAGCCTGTGAATGCAGAGAGGAGAGTGCTTTGGGGCAATGACTGCATGTCTAAGCAGCCAAACTTACACTGCAGTTTTCATTCTGGGATAGAACCCTCAAAGAGTAAGTCCTACAACTCCAGAGAAATGAGATGCTTTATTCACCTTTTGCTACAGACTGTAACAGAGGCATCCCCACCTCACAGGCCCTTCCTTCCTTCTCAAACCACTATTGTCCTCCTTCCTAAAAGTGAAAATGCTGTCATAATTTTTACTTCATAACTCCATCCATCGGCACAAGGAGGTGAAGAGTTTTGCTATTTCATCATACTAACTTTTCTGCAGTATTCCAACACCCTTCTTTGCCCAGCTCTCTTGCCAAAAAAGATGCTAGTATTCTCACAGTGGAAGCCAAACCTGTTTAAAGCAGCCTAGCAGAAATCATCTCCAGGAAAAAAAAAAAAAAAACCACAAAAAACCCAAAAAACACCACCATAATTAAGAGGCAAGAAGGCAAGAAATCAGGTTTGACCTTCAAAAGTTTCAAGAGGTCATTTAAAAAGGTAGTATCTCTTCCTTTAAACATAAACACTTAAACAAATGCAACACTGATGTCTGAGCCAAATAAGGCCACTACCAACAAAGAAACCTGTCCATATAATAAAGATTAACTGGCTTCACTTAACATTGATAAAATATTTTTAAGATTTTCTTGAAACAGTATCTAAAACATTATAATTAAACACGTGAAGCAGCAAGAAAAGGAATCAAGGAGTTTTCTAGGGCATCAAAAGTGGGACACAATGCATGATTAATTTTTTCAGATCTTTAACTTTTTAAAAATGTGTGTAATTAAAAGAAACATGTTTCCATTACTCATATAGATTAATGTTGCTCAGGTCACAAAATGCTTTGTGACTGGTAATTATTAACAGTTTTAACTGCCTCTGAAAATTAAATTAGATGACTTGGAAAAAAAATCAAAAATCTTCACCATTCACCTTGTAAGCAAACATTATTTACTGTATCCACCTTTAGGTACCAATTTATGTAGTACTTACGACCTATACCAGTGGGATATAATACAAAGGTTTGGGTGCAGGGTCTTTGGCTATCTCTTGATCTAAAAAAGAATTTCACTTTCTGCAAATTAAGTTATATCCAGGACATGCATATAAACTGTAGAATCTTCCCAATTTATGTGGGAAAGAGATGTGGAAAAGATTGAAAGGATGATTATCAGAGAAATATCTCCATTATAGACCATTGGAGGGCTCTAAATCCTAGTTATGCTGCTGGCAGCACAAGTTAGGTGTGGGTTGCTGAGAAACTACCTTCTTCCTCTCCTGTGTTGTTTCCCTCGTTAAGAACACACTGACTAAACAAGGCAAGTGTTAACTGACCTGAAAAGCTCATTTCTTGTGTAGGGAACTCAAGGTCCAACTCGTTCACTGAGGCCTGAATTTCACCCTTCAGCTGCAGTGCTCAGACTGAATGATTGGTGCTGGGACAGCAACCATCCCCTTTCCTTCCTCTGTTCAGTTTTCTTTCTCTCAGTCACAGACTTTTTATTTTTTTTTATATTTTCTGTATTAGTATACTGACTTTCCAGGCTACTAAGGCAGGCAGGAGCTCAGGAGCACTCAGAGTATCAGCACAGGGCTCCAAGCAAGGCACACCTTCCCAAAGTGTAGAAAAATCCAGAAGTGTTTCTCAGGACAGCCACAGCTTCCCGACTCAACCACCAAGACCCTATAGGTGAGAACAGGCTTAATAATTCCACAGCTTTCAAAATCCCATTTCATGGCAGTTACCTGAGAAACCACAGCTCCCTGAGATACAGTAAGAAAAGGGGCTTTGGTTTCCAGACCCTGTGGAATCCCACCTGAGAAGGCTTCTTTGAAACCTTATTCCAGTGGCATCTTAAGGACCCAGAGAGCTTGTTTCTGATACATAACACAACAGAGGTGTTTAATATGAATACAGGAGATAACTATGGGAGAGAAAAGTGCAACTACACCCGGTCACAAATGGGAGCAGGTCATTTAATAAGTGTTCCTTGGCAAACAGCACTAAGTCACTCTGGCACAGGGAGCAAAATAAAACTGAGAAATTTGCAGGTATGAAGCAAGCAGATGAACAATGAGAGACAAACTTAGGGCCATGAATTTAAAGAAAAGAGACAATAGTACAAAACCTTTCTGGCTCATAGTAAGTCAAGTACAGTTAGATAAGAAACAGAATACAATGACATAAAATAGAATTTTATTGTCAAAGAGGGAGGTGGGAACACAGTGAAAGAAAGAAAAAAAAAACATTTTTAGCATGCAGACAGGCATTTCTCCCTGAAGACATTCATCTTTCAAAAAAATAGGTGTGGTATTCCTAGGATCATAGCAGTATGTTTTGCTTAAGGGAAAGAGACTAGAAGAAATGGCTTGTAAAAAACCCAAAATACAGGAAAACCTGTGCAAGTTCAAGCAGAAGATGCATTATTTTGGAAGCAAGAATTGCATTTGCCTTGTATTTTGAGATATGTAGCATGTAAGGCAAAGACTTTTATACATCCCACAAATTACGCAGATCTGGATTTTCTGTAGGTTTTTAGGAAAATACTATTTCTACAGGAAAATAATATTAGCTTTTCAAAAATCAGTGTTCAATACAAACCCTATCATAGGATTTGTGAGCACTGTTTCAGTAAAAGAAGAGTTTTTAGGGAAAGGATGCTTAGTATTTTAATCTAACAAATACTTTCATCATCTAATTTTGGATTTAAGTAAGATTGAAAGGTAGATCCTGATGCTCTGACTAAATTCAAGTGCAGATAATTAGTCTACTTTGTGGGGAAAACTAGAAGGCTAAGGAATCAGTTATTTTCTGTTACTTCTGAACAATGATCAGTACTTGAGTATCAGTGTTAAGTGAAGGTGATTTTATACATATATTTATACATATACATTTTACACAGCTGGTTTTCAAGTTGTTTCAGCAACTTCAGGCATAATCTCCTGAATTTGTTGAGGTTTCTGGGTCCAAAACCTACAGACAACACTCCATTCTCTACTTGCAGATGGTTTAGCTTTTATTTATAAAATAAAATTAAAATTTAAGATTTCTTTATAAAAATACAGACATTCTTATTCCTGGAGAACTCAAACTTTAACCACATTTGTTACTTAAAATATTTGCATACTGCTACAGACTCAAGTTAACAGCCATCTCCTCCAAGATACTTCTGTTTCTTCTACTACTTCAATTACTGAAAATAACTCCAATTCTTTTAATAATTGCATCCCTTAAGACCTCAATCCTATCACCAAGTCCTTGCCTTACTGGGCCATAGAACTGCATTTCTATGGGAAATGAAAGAGGCTGCTCTCCATTCACTTACTTTGGGGAAGTGTGGCACAACAGTTTGCATCCATCTGGCTAATCTCTACTGCCTCAAAACAAGGGGAGTCTCTTCCTTACTGCAAATGGTTGTTAGTCCATGACATCCATCACAAGGTATTGTCAGAAAAAAAAAGTAATTGCCTCAGGTGAAAATCACACTAGGAAAGTCACTGAATATGGAATCACAGGGCAGTGCTGAAACACAATCCCTAGCCCTGCTAAGTTTCCTAACAGAGACAGTCTTAAGGTCCAAACTGATTATTTCTCTCTCACCCAGCCATACTCCAGTTAATGCACAAGAAGAAATCCTATTGCAACATGCAGATTGTCAAACAATTGCCTGGTGGAGCTGAAATCACGGCTCTCAAATTTTCTGATAGTGGTATCATATTTGTGATGGTGCAGTGCAAAAGTAACAAGGTTTAAGATAACAGCATCTTTATTCATCACAGTTACTGTGAGTATTGTACTTAGAATTATTTTCAGACTATCACTTTAAAGATGCACTAAAGATGTGTGACTCCTTCCCACTCCTTCAAAAAAAGATGGGAGTGGAGGGAGGGAGAAAGAAGCTGAACTAGAACAGTTTGTGAAAATAACACATCTAATACTGAAAAAATCACAAAGGCAAGAGCTACACCCTTAAAATAACCTTTCAGTATAATACAGATACTCTTTCTCATTTCCAAATTTAAGCAGGTATCCCTCCTACCGATTTTATGACAAAATGCTGTCATGTTCAGCAGTCCTTGACTCTCTAGAAATGTACATGCTCAACATTTTATAAAAATACTTCTCGGTTGTTCTTGCTGCAAGAGTTATTTGTTTCAGACTATAATTTCTCTTTTCCATTAACCAAGGCTCAGCTCTCTTTTGGATGAATTTCAATGTGTGAGCAAACCTCCTGACTTATACAGGATGATGTAGTTGTTCTGACAAGATTCACTTGCCAAGCTAAAATATGCAATGGTAAGGGAATGAATAAGCAAGCATACAAAAGGCTGGTCATATCATCAAGTCTATTAAAGATGTCTAGCACTTCTCTTCTCTAGAAGTGTTGAAATTGCTTAGAAATCTACCAAAAACTGTTGGGCTAAATTTATTCCCACAAAAGGTATTGGTCTTAGCCTGAATTTTCCTGAAGACTTCAAGAAGATGGTGAAGGCTGCGGTGATTGGGCATTTCCTTGTCCTTGCTGTTTTGGACTGTTAGCCAAAGCTACAGGTTAGAGATCCTAACCATATTTTCAACCACTACCTTTTAGGGAGAAGCAAATTGTGTATTTCATATAAGGGTTCCACATGAAATGGAGAGGAACTTATTTGAATGAAGAGCAAAGAAGAATTTTCCTCCTAGAAAGGCCCCTCGAAAACTCAAGGAGAAAGCAAAACTGGGTTCTAACAAAAGGATATGAACTGAGAATATGAGGCAGTAGATACTGGAACAGGGAAAAGCTAGAAGTGAGAGCTGGTGCGTAGGCAGAGAGACAGATTGTACAGGAATCTGAAGGAGGACAGATACTGCTTTACACTGCTGAGTAATCCTGGAGTCACTTGTCCACAAAGGTACCTTTCTCAGCTGTACAATCAATTTAGGCATATGGACAAATTATGACAAGCTTAAGAACAAGGAAGATCGAGGGATGGTTTTTACGTGCTTGGATTTTCTGGGTTAAGAAGCAAACTCATCAACCTGTTGCAGATTCCCATACCTCTTCTAGGGTATTTTGGTGAAAGATAGTGTCTCCCATTTCCCAGCAAGCTCTCAGCTCAAAAGCTGAAGAGGACAGGAGATGAAAAAAATATAATCTAAGAATAAACAGAACCATTTATCTGAAGAAGAAATATTTTTTTTCCTCAAAACAAAAGGCAAAGTCTAAAGGCTGTCTTCCCTCTTTGAACAGGAAGAGCTCCTTTAATACATAACACATATCACTGAAGCAAAAATTGAAGACTCACTAAAGTCTTTAAGCTACTTATATGGACAATCAAATCATATCAGACAGACATTGCTGTGAACTAATATTAAAGGATTTACTGGCTAGTGTTTCTTTATATCTCTTCTATATATATATTCAGAATTGGCCGCATGGGAAAAAAATGGATTGGGACTATAGGAGAACAATTATGGGGTTTTATCTCTGGATCGGCAGTCTGAACTAGAAAAGCATAAACTTTATTATCACACAAACCAGCACTTTTTCCTCCTTAGGTGCAACCTTTAAATGCAGGTCTTTCAGTCAGCAAAAATTTGGAACAGAATATAACAGTATACTAACCTTGTGTTAAGATCTGGTTTTCCCCTTTTAAACGTTCACTTTTACTAATTATAAAGGAGTAAAATTAGCTTATTACATTATCTTATATTTTCACACCTAATATTTACTGTAAGAATATATAAAAGACACAAAGAAGTAAAGTATTTTTCTTCTACCTTTCTCTGTAAACCATTTTGGCAGACTCACCTGCTCCAGCTCTCTGGGGATATCTACTTCTTTCCATTAATCTTAGAGGAAGGGTAGAGAGCCAGCTTAGGTTAGACATTGAACTTTCAGACTGCGAAGACTCTGTAGCATAACCTTAGGTTACTTCCATTCAGTTCTATACTACGTAAGAGTTTCTAACGCCTTCCTAAAGCAAAAAGCATACTGAAAGTCACTCAGTTCCCAAATCCTCCCAAGGTCAACTAGTACTATTCTGCACTGTTGACTTGGATACCACTACAGACCATACAGACACACAAAAAAATTGATATATTGCAATATCTCATTCAAAGAAAATAACAGGAGAATTATTGAGATGAACTGTATTTTGTGATAATGAACCAAAGTCTGGGCTTCGTGATTCTTCACTTATACATATTTAAACTTTTAAACATAGGTTGAAAGAATGAAGGCATAAGTTTAAATGGGAATAGACTTAAGTAGTTCCTCATAAAAATCTTTGTTATAAATTAATCTCTAAAAGGTAGTAAATCAAGCCAGCCATGCCTTAGAGTTAACACTTCCATATTCCCTTCTCTATTGCTATTATCTTTAATTCGGTACACCTCCAAAAAAGATTCATCCAGACCACTGGGGAACCGAAGCAGGAGACAGTCTTCAGTGACAATCAAACTGACTGTCACATGGAACAGTTAATGCCAAGCCAAAGTCCTTTCATGAGAACTTGGAAAAAAAAAAAAAAGACTTCTAATTTTACTGTTTTTTTCATCTTCTCTCCAGTCATTTTCTTTGAAAAAATTCAAACTAGCAACCATCTGCCAAGTTTAGCTAGATTACCTTCAATTTTATATGCCTCTGTATTTAAGCAAAAAGCAATATGGAAAAAATGAGTAATTCTTGTCATAATTGTTCATTAGATTGCCAGACAATTAAAACAGCAACATCACCACACATGCTGATATGTAATAAAAGATAAATTATGATGTACCTGGAGTAGATTAAAAAAAAATGCAATCAGAACTCATTGGGAAGATTGATAATCAAGAGACTTGAACTGCTGCACACGTGTTTCCTAGACATTAATCTTTTCCTCTTCTTCCCCCCCGTAGAAGAATATATTTACTTTTAGAAAACAAGGAACTCTTCAGAGCAGCATTATTCGCTGTACTTTCATCTTACAATAGGAGCATGATCCACTGCATAAGTAAATATTATCTCAAAGTAAACACCTCACACAAATATACTGACTGTGCACTTCTGCTTTATGATTTGTTCCAAGCATGCAGGCCCATTATGGCCACCTCTGCAAGGATTATGCTGCAATCAAAGCTAGACATCACTTGCTACCCCTAATCTGACAGTAAACTTCTTCATATCCAAAAAATCCAATGCGGACAAGAATGCTACAGGGAGCAAATCTATCACATTAATATGTCCTATTTAGCTTAATTCATGTTTGGATTAATTTTTATTTCTTTATTTTTAAAAAAACAGGATATATTTCTGCTCTGAACTTAATTTCCCATTTTATAGGAAATGGCTTACTCTGTCACCTCTCTACTGCTTTTTAGGAACCCCAAAAGCAGCATCCTGAACACCAAGTGAGAACACTCATACTGATCTTTTCCTGAGGATATTACAGATGCTACTGGAAGCATATTCCCATTGCCATACATAGTGTAATGGTTTTTCTCAAATAACCTGACAAATCCATATGATGTCTGATCCTCTTGGTACCACTTTAACTAGCATGAAACATGCACCTGGAAGATCCTTGAATTCACCAGCACCACCACCTGCAGGAAGCTCTTCTCAGTAGTTACATTCCTATCCACCTCTCACATCAGAACAGTGGTATCTACAGCATGGGCAGATATCCCAGGCCTACAAAAGGCAGGGATATGAAATGAAAAGAAATGAACCTGTACCATTACAGTTAGACCTGACCTTAAGTGTCTTTTCCAACCTAAATGATTCTGTGATCATCCCCTCCATGTCAATGTGGCAAACATTACAACACAAGTAGATGTTTCCTGGTTTGAAGAATATCCAAGAAAATCTGCTTTGTTTTCTCCCCTCTCCAAATAGAGTGGCAGAAATTTTCTTTTATTTTTAAAATAGATCTCCAGAACTGGAGAGTCATGGCAAGAGACTCAAAAGACCCACAAAATAAAACTGTCAAATTACTCTGGTAATAAAAATGTTTTATATCATTTGCTTCATCTGTGTTCATTTATAAGTTGTTAGGGATGGAAAAACAGTACAGAGAGCATGTTAATATTTGCCTAAAAATTAAAACAAACTATCTAGGTTACAATTATCTATTAGAACTTTTCCCACTTTATGTGAAAATTTCATTAGTTTTCTTTTTAAATCCATTGAAACAAAAACGTGCAATGCCCCTGTGATTACTATGGTCACATGAAAAGTTACAATTATGACAAGTTTGTGAGGTACAAGGAAAAGCAGATGCAACATTTTAAACTTAGGCTTAGAGATAAATTCCTATTATGAACTTTTTTTAGTTTTTAAGAATTCTTCAAGGAATCAGGTAAATATGTTCATTTATTTCAAATGGAAAACATACACCAAGTTTTGCACTAGGACATCAAAAAATATGGGGAACTCAAATCTCAATATGGTATCTCTTTCTGCTTGAGATACTCTTACTTCTTGATACTTGAAGTCTGAATTCTGAAATTCAGAGGAAAATCAGTGAATAAATGAATCTTTCTGGTGCTGATAGTGCTAAGGGAGAAGCATAGCAATATTCCCTTGGGCAAGTTTTGCTCATTTTTTTCCTATGCAATTCTAGAAATAGCCTGGCTTTCAGAAAGGAAAATTGTCTTTATACATCAACTCAATCTAAAAATACAGAACAAAAGAAAAAAAAATTCTAGTCATTTTGTACAAAGAACTGTTCCATTTTTTGAAAATTCTAATCATTTTACCAGGAATTAACCTGTTAATAAAACCTGACAGAGCAGTCCTCCTGAAGAAGCCCAGATTCACTGATGCAGAGATTTCATTTTTTCAACTGTCTCTTGATTATCCTAGCTAAAAATTACTACAGCAGGATTTTTACCGGAAGCAAAAAGGTATCTTTTCATCTAATTTTCAGGAATAACACAGTAACCCCAGAAAGCACTTGAGTAGTAAGATTCATTGCAAGTAATTTATGCATTCTGTAGAAGCATGACATATAGTTCAACATTATGTTAATTTTGCATGATTCCAGTCTTGATTGTTCAAGGAACTCTGAAAATTTCTATCACCCTTAAATAGCATGGCTCCTTGGTAAGTTTCAAGCTCTGACTAATCAGAAACAATTACCTTACAATTTGTACCAATACACAGTAATCAAAACAAGGAAAAACTACGGTTACTTTTCATTGCAACAGTATTCAACCCAACATCTATCTTATTCAGGGGATATTTTCGTACTGTATATTTTGGCACAACCAACACTTTGAAAGATTCATCAAATAAATATGAGATACAGCTGTCTTCTTTCTCTCAAAATGCACCCTCTCCTAATCATCTACTATACACAATCAAAGCAGGATCTACTCTGACACAGGATAACCACTGGTTGAATCTCTACTTAAACATATGCAAATTCTATGTCAGCAGATTCAAATTCTGGCAACAACCTGTCAAACTCAGCAATGTGGCAGTCAGCAAGGACAAATATTGAAATTCAACAGTAACCAGAATGAAGAAAGACAAGCAATACTGAAAGGAGTGACATGCCTGTTGCCAGTTGCACTGCAGATACAGAACACTATGTATGAATTGTCCCAAGCTGCAACTGCAGCTTGCCTGAGTCCTTTTCCTCGGGTTTTCCCTCCTATGCTCTGAAACCGCGAGTGCTCACACCAATGGAGTTTGACTCCAACTTGTGATTCAGGTGCAGCAGACCTGCAGAGCACAAGGGGCCAGAGAGCATTCCTGAGCCTGTCTGTGAAGCAGAGCCTCTCCAACACACCAAATGGGGAAAAAACTGACAAACAGATTGATGGCACAGCTGTCACTTTGAATCAGCAGGGAATGAATAAGCTCTGAAATCTGAGTTAAGAGACACACGTACATAAGGTTAGGGGATGGTATCATTCTATATTCCAAGGGGCTGAAAGAAGAAGGGTCAGAACTGTGACTGCCACAGACAGCACAACTTTGGTACCAGGTAATTATACTCTGCAGAAGCACCACCACCTGGGATCATTCACACAGCAAGAGGCAGAGCTCAGACAGACAGGGCATAAACTGATATGGCCAAGTAACTGCCAGAGATTGAATGAAGAGCAGCTAAATATTTAGGAGATAATAAACCCTGTGTACTGGGAAGAAAAAAGGTGAATTTGCACAGACAGATAGTGAAGGAAATATCCTGTACAGCTGAGTTTCTAGGACAGCTTATGATTCTCTATTGCAAAGTACAGTGGCATGTAACCACTATGCAGAATACAACAGGATATAGCAAAAGTAGTAATAAGTAGAATTATTACTCAGGGACACTTTTCAAGATGATCTCTCTGACAAGCTATCAAAAAGAGGAAGGTAATGGCATTAACAAGACAGATCCTCATTTTCCCGTAAATGCACTTAAAAGGCTTTAGAAAAATTGAGGATTCTTTCCCAAAAAATATTTAGAAGACCATGCCATCGCCTAGAAAATAGTGAAGGGAAAAAGTTTAGCAATAATTTTAACAAGAGTTCAAAAGATATTTAAACAGTTATTTAACCAGTTGTAAATAATTCATGAGAGAAGACAGGAAAGCCCTTTATTGGTTCAGGCCAAGAGCACCAAAGCCAGCTAAAAGAATGCTTCCTTCCCTTCCCAGAGGGATTATTTGAAGCTTAATGTAACAGAGAAGAAGTGGGTTTCTCCAAACTTTTGGAGGATGCAGAAACTCAGATAATCTTCATTTTTCCACACATGCTGTACACCTGCTAGCAGTACCAACTATTACTCAGTGCACGCTTTTGTGAGAAAAGCTAACGTGGTTTTTAGGTTTTATGTTTTTTTTTAAATCCAGGCATCTATTTAGGTAGATAGATCTTAAGCACTCTTGGAAGCAAAAGGCAAAATCAGCTTTGGGTAGACCAAAGGACTACTCATGTCTCTGGTAGATTAGAGCTCCCCAACAGCTGCTCCTCTCTCCTGAAGGATGTTCTCCTTCATTCCACCCAAGGGAGAAAGTGCAGGTTGGGTTTTCTTCCTTCTAGACATCGCCATTCAAGGACAGGAAACTAAACAACAGCAAGCTATTCACTCTTCTCTTTCAGCACTCCCAGGGTCTCTATACACTCACACACATGCTGCAGCTCCTCAAAAACAAAGCTCCTCTGGAGCCCTTCCAGCACAGTCAGCCCCAGCAGCTGAGCTCTGCCTTTTCTAACAGCTGCTTCTAAACTGCTGCACAGCCACTGCTGGAAAAATAGTTACACTGAACCATATTATCGAGAAGCAAAAAAATAGTAATCCAAAAAGCATCTCTTTTTATTTGTATTTATTGTCAAAGTGGTCTGAATCTCTGATAGCATACTGCTTCAGTCTTCCATCCGTGTGAACAGCTAAGGCATTCTGCCAGCACAAATAAAGCAGGTGGTAGGAAAACAACCCCTTGCCCGAGCATGTGAGATTTCCCCAATGAAAGTCAAAATCATCCAAAGGGAAGCATCTGTTCCCACTGATCCCCACACCCACTTTCAGCTATACTCCTATCCCTGTTCAGCTATCTCCACTTTCTTTTCATGGTGATCAGATCAAAATGCCATCGAGAAGTGACAAAGTTAAGAGACGTTCTCTTCATGTATTTCAATGTTTGCACCTGGTATTCAAAGTACCTGCAACACTGTCATCAGGGGAGAAACAGTAAGATGTTTATTGTGAGAAGGAAAGGCAGTGCTTCATAAGCCAGTTTTTGGTCATAAAGTATAAAAGAAATTAAGACATTAACTTCTCTGATCAACTGATTAGTTTTGGCCATGAAATCAAAAGCAGGAAACTGCATCACTGTTTTTACTGTGTAAATTTATAAACCTTTTAGTGCTATATAAAGTAAAAGAAATGCTCCATCTGCACTAATAACTTGGAACTCATATCTCTATTGTAAATAAAGCACCTTGGAAATCCATCTGATGCACAAAAGCATAAGGTGATGGGAATAGTACCTAGTGTTCCTATCAGCCAACTCTGCAAGATTTAGTTTGAAACTTTATCTGTAATTACAGTTACTTGTTCTTATCTCAGTGAGTAACTGCAAACACAACACAGCCTGAGAAGAGCAAAGCTATGTTTCAAGTTTTGTCTCTTTTCCCCTTCCAAAGAATTGGGAAAAAATTAGGTAGTTATAAACTAAAAATGCACAAAATGTTTCCCTAACACATTCAAAAGCTGGCAAGAAGTGATGCTTAACATAATTAGATTTAGCCTTTCACAGGTGCACTCTGGAGGTGTCACTGGGTTCTGCACAATGGACAGAAACCAACAGTCTGGTGCCAGGAACCCTCCGTCTCCTAAATCCATAACATGTCATTTGGCTCTCTTTTGCCTGGGTTCATCAGTTCTCTTTTTGCATTCTTTTATTAGCAGAAGTCAGTAGGAAAAAATGTAAGAGTAAAGGAAATTCAAAACAATCCTTGGTTGTATGCTCCCATTTCTGGAGTCCTAATCCACTAGCCTGCCTGCACCATTAGCTAAAGCTACCGAAGCATGTACAAAGGGGAAAAATGCTTTGGTTTGGTATTGCAGGTATCTTAGATGCAGGACACTCCTGTTTACATCACACTTCAGATTCACCACGGCCTTATAGCAAAACAGGCCATATTTTTGCAATTGCCCCCTAGGCCAGCATCATACTTCGGTGGACTTATTCTTGCCACCACATGTGTTTTCTCAGATATAATGTTTTCTTTTCCTTCTAATAATAAAATTAACAAGTTTCCCTACAGACTAATTTTTATCCAGTACTTATTTTCCCTGATGGGCTAGAATTTTACCTCATACACTGATATACAAGCAGCATAACCATTGCAAGCAGAACTCTGCCAATGCCACTTGAAAGCATACTGTGCAAAATCATAATGTGGTGAAAAAAAAGAATTCCTTTACAACTCCAGTCACATTCTCCAGACAGACACATTTATAGCACAGTGTGTGAATGAGGCTTTAGATTTATCAGGCAGTTTTAAGAAAACACAATAACAGAAAAAGCTTAAAGGAGAGCGGTGACCCTTTATTTATAATGGTGATTTTCTTCTATAAAGAGTTCTAATGTGTTTTTCAGTTAATTTTTGCAAACCCTCCTGTATTACTCATTCCAGTATTAAAGCAGAAACAAACACATCCTTACAGAATCTTACATAATCTTAATTATACTTCTCTTTTGCTAAAAATAACTAAAATTCAACACACTACAAATATTTGAAAGGCATCAATCCTATTTGCAAAACCAATTTATTTTATCAAGCCCAAAATATGTAACAAAAGTGTTAGTCACTTTTTCTACAGAATTTTATGTGCTGCAAGAAACAGATTGTACTTATCATATTATCAAAAACTTACTGTCAGTTTACAAATACATTAGGCAGGAACATTTCTCATGTAAGGAAAGGTTCTGAGTTCAAAACCCAAGAGAGTTAAAAGGGAAATCTAATACATTACAGCACAGGAGCCTCCCCTTTCAGAAGTCTGAAGATCAAATACCAGCTATTGCCCAGTGTTTTCCCTACTTCCTTAAATACCCAACTTTCCTACCAGCTTTTATACATATAGACTTCTGTCACTGCATACATACTGCATGAAAACTTATACAAAAACATACAATCCTTATGATCAATTTTTATCTCATACAACAAAAGTCTAAAATTATAGCTAGCCATTAACATTTAGATTATGATAGGAGACTTGCATGAGAAATGCCTCGCTCTGAGATCTCTGTAGAATGATTTAAAATACAGCATGTGGAAGAACCTTCCATCTGCCTTCCTCCTACAAAGCCTTTTACTGCTCTTTCTTCCCTAATTTTTCAGATATTTCAGCTTGTCGACCCCCCCTAGGCCACCTGAATCTTAGCAAGGTTCTCACCATCAAAACTCAGCACCTGTTCTTTCTTTCCCTGCACTGCTACCACTCATAATGTCTCCCTTATATTACCTCAAGAGAATAATTTTCTAATCCTTAACCCTCAGCAGCCTCTCTATTCTCCTCCAAGCTCTCAGATTTAATCTGTTAGTCTCTCCAATAGCCCTGCTGTACCCATCAAATCTCGGATTCAGCCATATATACATCTTTGTTGATGGCAGTAGCCTCAGCTTAACCTTTCTCAAAAGGTAACTTTCCACCTTAGTGTGGACAGTAAACCCCTGGAAGGCAACAACCTGACTGCTGCAGCAGCCCTCTCAACAGAGGGTAGAAATGAGCTGAGACACAGACTTCTTGTTTATCACAGCATGAAAATGGTCCTGGTTTATTCCTTTTTACAGCTCAGCCATCCTGACTCCAACCATTCACTGACCTCAGTCACTTCCAAATGTGGACCTCATAACATGGTCCATCTTTGAGAGCGTGTAAACAAAATGCCTGGCAGGTAGTGAAATAAAACCTTTTAATAAAACCAAGTGAACATACATGTATATATGTATTTCTATTTATGTAGTGGCAATTCCTCACTTTTCTGCATGCTATTTGTACCTTCATGTGCACAAAAATCAATCAGCTTCAGTCCCAGCAGTTCTATTAGTTTGTATCTCCCAGCACTTTCTAAAAGTGGCTACTAGTGACTTTAATATAAATAAAAGCAGCTTTTTACAGGAACAACAGATTTATAACTTTAATAAGACTGCCCTCCTTCCTGCAGTAAAGTCTACAGTACATGACAAATCACATTAAGCAAGATGGTATCAAATCTGAAGCCAAATGCATTCTTGAGCCAAATCTTAACTCTCTGAAGAGCTTCAAGCATATTTTAAAGATGTTAAATTATTGATAAAGAAAATCAATTCTTTTTCCAGCTCAGACAATGTCATACAGTCACAGTGTAAGCAATCACTAAGGCAGATTTTCTGTTTTATTTGCTTCATGACCCTTTAGAATTAAATTACCTACTTTTTCCTCTTTAGAATCTTGATAAACAGCCACTACCGAGAGCTTAACAACTTCTGTTAACTTCAGATAAGAATAAAAGATTTGTCTGAAAATAAACTGTCAGAAACAGACAAGAAAATCACGAGACACTGGCATACTCCTTATTTATTAAACACATATTATTCCACCAATATCATTAAACCTGGACACTTCAGCAANTTTTATTTTATTCAGTATTTATCTCCTAGCTTTTCCAAAGAAAAGCTTGGGCACAGTAATGGACATAGTGATGGAGGCATTTTTAAAAGTATCCCAACCATTATAGTACAAGATACATAAAAGAGGGAAGAAAATGTTACCAATCTTTCATGTTCTAAAGTAGAACAGAAGTAGTGAGTAAGCAATTATTTACCAAGGATACACAACCATCCTCGTTCCCTTTCCCAGAAACATCCTAACCATCAGTTGTAGGATTTAATGATACCATGGTGAGTTAATAAGAGAATTTCCTTGAGATTTCCTATTGAAGATGTCCAGTTTAGTAAAAAATATGCAAGTATCTGACAGAGGAAAAGCCAACCCTCGAGGTTGGTTAGTTACTATGCTTTTCCCATTGGATACCTCAGACTATACCCCATTGTACTGTTACACACAGAACAACAGCCTTAACTGATAAAAATTAATGGCTGTGTGCACACAAACAAAAATATCTTTTGTCCCCTGAATATCCCACCAGTTAGGCCACCCTCCAAGATGCCTCTGCCAAACGCAAAAGATCTGTTCCCAGTTCTTTGATGAGTGTCTCCAGAACGGAGAAAGACAGATTAGTTTCTGTAAGATGTGAGCCAGCAATGCTACAGCTCCCAAAATGTTCCCAAATGAAACCATTCAGCAAGAAGAGTGCATTTGCAATTAACTACTAAACAAGCAAATGCATATTTTTGATGACTAAAGCATCTCTAAGAAAGTCTCTTCAAAGTTCTAATACGATACCCGCAATAGTGATAAGTAATAAACGCCTGGTTTTCAATCAGCCACAATTCAAATGTGCGATGGCAAACATCCAGACAGGAAAACTATCTGAAAAGCATACAAAATAGGCCCTCAAAATAGAGTGGAATGAATTCCTTTGTTGTAAGTAACTCTCTCTGAGCTCCAATTTTCACGATACTGTTTCTGATCTAATTAAATGAGAAATCAGCTGTGGCAGGAAGCTCACCTAAGTGCTCTAGAGAGAGCTGATAGGTCTAGACAAAACACTGCCACTTACGGAAGGTAAATAACAGATGTTGTTTTTCCTTCTCCTTCTCCTTAACTACTACCTCATCTGCCGCCTCTCTGCCCGTGGAGCCCGACAACTCCCGGCAGGGTGAGGGGGCAATGGGCACCGCGGGTGGCGATGCCCCGCAGCTCCCCCCGGACACCGACGCCCATGCCCTGCCGGGCTCCGGGCCCGCAGCA
>VXBR01010760.1:1245059-1281010 GCA_013400215.1 Cisticola juncidis
CCCCCTGCCCATGGCCGTGTCCAGCCGGGGCAACGCGGAGGCCCTGGTGGCGCTGCTGGTGCTCGCCACCCTGTACTGGGTGGAGGCGGGCAGCGTGGGCAAGGCCGCCGTGTGCTACGGGCTGGCCGTGCACATGAAGATCTACCCGCTGAGCTACGCGCTGCCCATAGCGCTCCGCCTGCGCGCCGGGCCGGGCCGCGCGGCGCTGGGCGCGCCGGGGGACAGAGCGGCAAAGTTCACGCTCATGGCGCGCCTCTGGCACCTTTTCCTAGAGATGCTGAACCGCGACGTGCTGCTCTTTGGAACGGTTGCCGGATCAGTGCTGGCTGCCTTGACTGTGACCTTTTATCACCTCTATGGCTGGGAGTTTTTGGAGCATGCCTACCTCTATCACCTGACTAGGAGGGATATCCGTCATAACTTCTCTCCCTATTTCTACATGTTGTACTTGACGGCAGAGAGCAAATGGAGTTTTGCCCTTGGGCTCGCAGCTTTCCTTCCCCAGGTGCTTTTGCTCCTGGTTGTATCCATAGCATTCTACAGAGACCTCGCGTTCAGTTGTTTCCTACACACCGCTATTTTTGTGACTTTTAACAAAGTATGCACATCCCAGTACTTTGTCTGGTATCTCTGCCTTTTGCCCCTTGTAATGCCTAGCATTAAGATGTCCTGGCATCGGGGCATGCTGCTTCTCTTTCTGTGGTTCATCGGACAAGGCCTGTGGCTTACTCCTGCATACTTTCTGGAGTTCAAAGGATATAACACTTTCTTATTTGTATGGTTGGCAGGCTTGCTTTTCCTTTTAATTAATAGCCTCATAATTGTTCAGATTATTTCACATTATCAGAAAGAAGCACAAGTTGTAAAAAAACTGAAACAACGGTAATAAACTGACCAAAATCCAGAAACAGCCCTTCTGTCCTTGATAAGGCATCGTGTATCACCAACACTTCATTTAACAAAAGTGCACCTAAGTTGTACTTGAGCACATTGTGTGTCAGTGTTACTGTTTCAGGGCCCACTGTGAGAGCCCCAGCCCTGCCCTGAGCAGTGTCAGCAGGTGTACGTGTACCTGTCTCCTGTGTGGGTCTTGAAACTGCATTGCAACCCTCTCTCCAGCTCTGTCCTCCTCATGTTCCTGACTTGAATCCCTGGAAGTATGCTGCAGCAGTTCAGCACTTAGCCATGTTTAGGGCTCTGATGAATGGGCTCCACCCATCCACACTGGCTGTCTTCACCTGCTGTCTCCAGACCTTTGTGCTGGGGCCCTCCTCAGCTCCTGCTCATACTCCCTCATGGGGTAGCCCTGGCACCCTCATTCTCAGTGTTAGTCTGCTTGTTGAGCACTTGGGCCTTTGAATAACACAGAAGATTGTAAAGGTGAAGTTTGATTATAAAATTGGAGTTCGGCAGTTTTGTACATTCCAGTAGGTCAGTGGGGTGTTTGGCAAGGCAATCACTCGACATTTACAGTGGGGTTTATTTTTTCTATTGTTTCCACTGTAACATTTTAGCTATGCTCTTTTTTGTGGCTCATACTTGGTCATTATGTCATTAATGCTTTGAGACTTTTTGATTTATTTTAGAATTCAGATATGCCACTCTTTCACTTTTTTTGCATATTCTGTTCTGATTGAGTTTTTGAATAGATTTATTACTCTTGCCATGGAGGAAGATTTTCCCATATGCCTGTCTTGGATCACAGAGATGTATAAAGCCTAAATATTTTGGGTTTCCTGACAGGTTCTAGAAAAGAGGCCGCTGCCTTACATTTCAGTTAATATATGGTTATTGTGGGTGTTAACAGTAGCAAATGCAGAATCAAAATGCAGTTAGAATGGCACTGTGTCCTGAAAGCACTAGAGTTTATAGCAAAACAGTTATTGGAAAGGTTGTTCCTCGGTGGTTCTTTTCTCTGCTATTAAAATTAAATTAAAAAATTAAAGGAGTTGAGGAAATTCAGCAGTTGTCAGAAGAAAAGGGAAGTTTTGAAATAGGGAGCTCAATAACTTGTTTATTCCCATAGAAAACACAGGAAGATTTGAAATTGAGTGCCAGGTGATAGTGAGAGGAGAGCGGTGCCATTTTGGAATCAATACTCTCAAGAACATCCCTCAAGAGGATGTACACAGCTTTTGACAGAGGTGGAATCTGACAAGTTTAAATAGGCATGTGCCAAATAGAAGAATTTTCATATTTGCCTCACCTTTAATTCCATCCAATGCAGAAGTGAAACCCCTGGTGTGTAACAGAGCAGGGCATCAAGGCAAAATAGCTTCAACCACTTGGTGGAATTCCCTGTGATGTCACTGGGAAAGGGTATGACCAAGTGGATTTGCCATGCTGCCTCTGAACCCTGGTGTCTCCTGAGGCAGCCCTCTTCCTCAGGACTGCAGTGACTTCCAGCTACCTCACATACAGGATTTCCTCTCCTGGTTGTAGTGCCACCTCGTGACATGGAATTACAGTATTTTGACCTGTGAACTTTTCCCATTGCTTGTCAGCCCCATTGAGGTTGTTACATGACAGGAAAGGAATCTCCTGAGCCATCACAGCCCAGAGCCAGGGGACATGTTCTCAGGAGGTGTGACCATGTCCTTATACCACTCTGGCCCAATTTAGACATTCCAGTGTGGTAGAAAGACTATTTCCCTGTGACTTCCATGGTCAGAATATTGGGGGGTGTTTCTGCTCCCCCACTGGAAAGCTTTTCTCTTCTGTCTGTCTGCCTTCTCACTTGCCTTTGGACGGTGAAGATTTTAACAGCCTCTTTGTAGATCCAGAAATTGGATAAGGCAATGAATATTCTTTTGACTGTCTTGGTTTTTTTTAGGGAAGACATGGCACTGATTGCCTTCTTTGTCTGGGATAAAGTAAGTTTTATAGCACCAGCTTGTCTACATCTTCCACTAGAGGTGTATCAGTCAAAAAACTGGTGGCATAAGCCACTTGCACACTATTTAATATTAATCAGCAAGACATTTTGTGTGTTATGTGTGTGTAGCAAAATCATCCCATGTGGTTTTATTCACCAAGGCAGAGTCTGATATATCCAGCTTCAGCAGAAGATGGCTCTTCTGTGCAATACTTCTGCACTCTCCATCCTGATGTCCAGGCAATGGTTCATTTTCCTTTGCAGCTGATCTTCCATTATCTGTTACACATTTTTCTATTCTGAAAAGCGTGTTTTCTTCTCCCAGAGCAATGTTCTGTATCGCTTTAACAGACCTGCTTATGCTGTTTGCAAACATTTCCACATCTCTATTTTTCCCTTCCTGTTGGCAAAGAAAGCAAGTGCAAGCTTAAAGGCATTTCTAACCTCAAAAACCTTCCACAAAAAGCAGCACTTCAAGTTACTATATTCATGACAGAATGTGATTTTTTTAGGTAAGAAGTAATTTCCTTATGAAAAATACATTCCTGACTTGTTTATAGCTAAATTATTTTGAAAAGGAAAAATTTTCAGCAATTTGGCATCATGTTTCAGAATACAAATTCTGAAGCAGCAACAGGAATTGAAGGGTACCTTCCCTTTGCAGGTCAGTACCAGTCCTCCAGTGATTTGAGAAAGCCATGCATAAGCAAGTTATAAAAAGGCTTTAAAAAACCGACTAGATTTACAGTCATCATTTTAATAAACCAGGATGAGTCCCTCTTTTGACAGTTGTTTTCTAAATCACCCAAATGTGTTTGCGATTCAGAAGTAATTCAAGTGACACATAAAAAGCTGGATAAGAGAAATAAACTGAAGGAGACAAACAAAAAGGTATTTGAGAGTTTAGGTCTTGCAAATTGCTTTTTAAAAAATAACTCCATAGTTAAATGGAATTGAATAACTTTATTAATTAAAAAAAGGATTAAATAATTTAATGGAGTACCAAATAAGTTATAGTTCTTGAAGAAGTTATGGTGAATAGTCATAATGCCCTTAAAATGTACCAAATTCATTTCCTATGGAACATTTATTGCTTTTGATGCTGTTCAAAATATTTTGCGTAATAACTTTGTGTCCATTTATCCTCTTGTAGTTAGGAACTGAAGTGTCTGAATGTTAGTGTTCCTTCCTTACCATAGAAGGTACCCCTTACCATGGGCTGCAGAACTGTAGTGCTGACTACTCTGCTTTTAAAAGGTTGAAATACCCATTGAAGTGTGTCTCATCTGCAGAAAATTTTCAGATTGTGCTGAAACTGGCCCTTCAGCTCAAAGTGCAAGAGGTGAAAGAGAAGGGGAAAAGAAAAATCAGGAAATGTAATGGTTTTGCCTTGATTTTTACACTGTAGCCTGTTGTCCAACTACTCATGGATTCTCAGGTGACTTCAGGCAAAGCTCAGTATTTAACAATTATTTGCTTTAAACTTTATAAAGGCAACTATTAACAAAGCAGGGTAAGCAAAAATATAATAATAAATACTTCATTAAGTTTCAATGTGAGGATGCTGAATTACCATCTATGATACAATATACTTTGTCCTTATTCAGTAAGTTTTTTGTGCGTGTTACTTGCATTGTATTGACTCCTGCATTGTATTGACTCCTGTAGTAGTAGTAAAGAAAGCAATTAGGTGGACTAAACTGAGCTCATCAGTTATCTTTTTCAAAGAAACCATGAGGCTTTTACATTTAACAGCAAGGGGAAACTCCCAATATTTTTCATAACGTTTTGTAGTGAAAGTAAATGTTAAAAGAGAGTAAATTATGAGCAAATGGTTTGCTTTTTTTATCTGAGAAGAATGAGTCATATACTTCAAAAGGGCTGCAGAAGTACATAGCGAACACATAAGGAATATGCCTCAAAATATATGAGGTATTCCTCACATGTGTGCCAAAGACAGCTGCAGAATGCATGTCCTAGTGATAACAGCTTTATGGAATAGGATTACCCTGAATTTAGGACAAACCCTTCACTCAGACTGAAGCCCAACCACTCAAGCAACTTTCTTGCTTCAGAGCATATTTATGTGCACTATACTCACAAGCCCACATATTTACCTGCACATACAGTGGCAAAAAGAAAAATCCCAGTCAGTACACCCTTGAATAACATTTTTCAGAGCTACCCTCTGTAAAACAGGCTCCTTAAGATATTTCTTCTATTTAGCAGTCAGACTCTCTAGTGACTCCAAAAATGCATTACATAATTTTGATGCATATGGAAAATAAAATCATGTGCTGCAGGGATCTTGAGGTGTAATAGACACAATAAAGAACCAACTAATTATGTATTTGAACGTCCATATTCCACCAGTATCCTGATGTTCTTCGTCATAAAAATCTGCACTAGTCACATTTGTGTAGGAGACTTGTTTCAGTCCTTATGCATGATGAATTAGGTCAGAGACCTACGGATTGTATTAGTGAAAGTATCAAAAAGATAAAAATTTCTCTTGATGCAATACCATTGTTTTGAGGTTTTTTTAAATTATATTTCTTTTAAGACATTAATAAATCAATGCAATAAATTCATGCAACTGTTGCATGCATTGTTAATGCTGGAATGTCTCTTTTTCTTTAGTATAGTGAAGAAGACCAAAATTTGTCATTTTAATGGTACAAGTTGATAGTACTTTGAGCAGAATTCCTCATGATCCCTTTCTGGTGCATGCTGAGAGGGGTAGGGGCTTCAGCAGAGGAGGTTGCCTACTGGGCTGCAGTCTTATTTCATGTGTAGATAAAGCTTTAGCTGCAGTCTCCTATTATTCTTAGAGCTTAACTTTCAGAAGCTAATGATCTCTTCAGATAGAACATTTCATAGCTTGCACATAAAGAAATTACACATAAGAGATCCTCCCTATTTTTCATGGAAATTGGTGGGGAAGCCAGCTAGAACATCTGTGGGAGAAATGTTAAAAAGAAGTGTCTGTATGTGATTAGCTACAAAGACAACTTCAGCCTTGGAAATCAGCTGAAATGCAGGGAAATTGAGCAGTAAGTCCGTGCTGTGAAATTCCCATTATTTATATGAAGGGTATTCGATCAGAAGTGCTTTCCTGTCCCATTTTACAGGAGGAAAATGGGATCTTCATAGCAATTGTCAGGGTGGATGAATATAACTTTCCTTCCTTCACATTATCATAGGGTCTATAGGATGTTATATGCTACACTAGCATGTGTGGAATTGTACAGGTGTGAATTGCATAAGCTATTATTAGGCAATATAGTTGGTGTAGCAGGAGGTTATTAGTAAGCAGTTACTCCGAAACTGCTTTTTGAAGGTTAGCTCAAGTAAAACCTGATTCCTGCTTCACAAGTCAGCAGCTGTGTTAATTGAGATGGTACTGTTTTGACAGTAATTTTCCAAGGAGGGCTGCACTCTGTGGCCCATATGCTTCCACTCTGTGCAGAAGAACATTAATTCAAATCCCTTGGTGATCTGACAGTCAACATATTTTTAATCTATCCTGTGTCCCTCCTATTGATCCAATAGATTGAATTAGCCAGGAAGCAGGCTTAGAAAACAAAGTGGAAAACAAAGTATTATTATCCTTCCCTTATTTTCCATCCCTCATAGTGTGAAAATGCTGAATAATTGAGGTTACCTTTTGGACGAACAGAGTCATATTTGAGCTAGGTGTTAAAGTACTTGGTTAATATGAAGTCTTTTATCCAAATGCATCTGAGAGAAGATTAGTTGGCCTACATGGACTTTTGTCAAATGATAATAAAGCTACTGATAAGTTATGTCAGCTTCAATGTTACCCCTATTTTGTCATATCTTTCTGAGATATATACATATATAGATGTGTGTGTGTGTGTGTGTGTGTGTGTGTGTGTAAAACAGAGTAACTAAAAATAGCAATGCTTGTAAATTCTAGTTTGAAGCTTTCCTTATTCAAAGACTTTGGAGGTCACATACAGCCATATACTCACTAAAAGAGAACAAATGCTATATCAGAGGGAATTAATAATTAATTAATAACTAATTATGTTGTTCCCACAGCTCTCACCTTCATGAAGAAAGTAGCACTTTTTTTTTAATACACAGACTTGAAATTCACATGAATAGCAAGTACTTCACCTTAAAACTGTCAGATCTATTTGAAAATAGCTTTTAATTACCATTAGCACTTCCAAGTTTAGTGCTGGCACCAACCAGCTTGTTAATTCCAGCAGTACAGGAACTGAAGTCATGACCAATTTTCCTTCATGCTCTAATAAACTGGCTGATTAAGTATAAGAAAGTTTGTTGTTCAAATGAACCAAATGTTGTTTGTTCACTGGAAAGAAATACTGCATGGCCAGGACCAAAATATACATATGCAGGATGGAGCAAATTGATCAAGAAGTGAGGCCCCAGACACCTTGACTGTTGTCTCGCCTCTGTCACTAATTTATCATTAAGAAGTGATTGCAGCTTGCTGAGCTATGTGCCTTTGCCAGTTGTGATGGCTTGATACATTTAATTGACACCTTATTTGAGCCGTGATGTCTCCTAATCTATTTCTGTAACACACTGCCATAAGTGATTGCAGTCTTGTTTGAAACAATTACAAGTCTGACTGGCAGTAAACTGTAAACACTTAACTAAAGACATTTTGATTACAAAATATTCAAATTTTTTTTTGCATATATTCAAACTTCTTTTGTGGGATGTGTTAGGCTCTCATGTGCATTCCAGCATTGCATTTTTAAGAGAGGGTGAATTACCGTTGAAGCTAAATGAAAATCTGGAAGCAGATAATAGAATTCATGGTAAAAAGCTAGACAATTTAGGAAAATCATTTAGAAAAATTATAGTGATCTGATACCATAATTAAATAAGATTTTATTATTACTAGTCTGCTTAGATTGCATTGGAAATTTATATTGAAAATATATTGGGAAAATGAAACAGCAGACAACTCTGCAGCTGGTATAAATAGCTTCCTCAAATGTGACAGGTAATGGCACAGGAACTGTTTCTGTATATTCATAAAAATATATACTATGTGGTTATCCAAGAAAAAAGTTACTAGTTGTGCAGCTCTATGAAGGCAGATTACAGTTCTGCATTCATGTACAGGTGAAACAATTTCTTTGCCTAGATCTTTCTCCAAAGTTTTTTGTTAAAAGAGGCACTGACTGACTACCAAATTGAAATCTGGACCAGATGTGCTGGCCAGAAGCAGTTACAGGGAGCTCTCTGATGCAAATCAGAAGCCTTGTAGGCTTCCTGAACAAGTGCTTGCTGAGTGCTGGAGGCCATATCAGTGGTGGGAATGCACAAAAATTTCCCCATAGCATGCCCAGAAGTGATTTCTCTGCAGTTCTTGAAGTACCCAGATGTTGCCTTAATCTATACTATATCACTGTATATATCTCCTCATAAATCTGTGCATATCTTAAAGATATATATATACCCTATATAACCATATATATTCTCATCTATGATACTGCAACAGCAATTTCAGGGTCTTCCTGCCCACCCTTACCAAATAAACATCTGCCAAGGATATGGGAAGAGGCCCTTTTGGTTTACAGGGACATGTCAGTCAGGCCTGAGAGTGGAGGGGTGGATTTGTGTGGATTAAACTCCCTCTAGAAGGAAGGGGTAAAGTTCTCAGCTCTCCCCAAACGACAATTTGGTCTTTGCAGATTAATTACTAATGAAAAGGGGAAATAAATCTTCTCCTAATGTTGGAGACACAGGACACTGAAGGTGCTAAATTTCATGGCTGTGGAACAACTGATGCAAATACATGGAAAAACATGTCAGGGGCTATTAAATACCAAAACCATGTTCTCTGGTCTTGGAAATTCAACAAGCTGCAAATCATGGTGGACTAGGGAAATGTTTCTAGGTAAATCTCACCTCTGTCTGGTTTTCCTCTGCATCTGTTGCTGGCCACACTGGGAGAAGGATACTGGTCTGATCCATGATGGTTGTTCATAAATTATTAACCATGCAAATGTCCCCAGCAGAGCACTCCCATCACCAAATATGCTCCATTACTTGGCTGGGCCCTTTATCTGACACACCAAACTGTGTGTCAGTTCTGGGCCTGGGTACTTGCTTGCTCTTTTCTTCCAGAGCAGATGCTATCAGAGTGTGCCAGTAAACCACAACTGCATCTTATTTCACTGGTATTTCACAGATGACAGCTAGCAGCTAGTAGATTGATAGGTGAGAAGGAGAGAAAAGGGAAATCAAAGTTGACAGAACAGATCTGTGTGATAAAAAAGAGGTGTTTTTAGCTAGCTAGGTAATTAAAAAACAGGTATATTGAGATAGACTATTATTAGGGCAGGTTAATTCAAGCATGCCAAACCCCTGGAGCTTGGCTGCCTTCTCTCCCAAAAGGAAACCACAGCTTTCAACAAAAGGAAGTCAGGGAAAGTGAAGGAGAAACAGATAATTTGGCACAACTCCAGTTACCTGTACTAATGATGACTTGTGTAACTGCAAGATAAAATTAAGATCCAGCCCTTAGCTGAAATTGGCTTCTGTTTTAACAATAGTTTACTTTTAGCTCTGGAATGGTATGTATTGCTGTCTAGATTGATTAGCTTAGCCTGTAGTTCTGGCTGAAGAAAATAAGAGATTTTTTGTAAGGAAGTAAACCCTTTCTACAGACTACTGCAGTTGACAAGGCATACACTTAAAGAGTTTGGCAGATTTGCCATCTAAAACATGATTTAGGTAGAGGAAAGGGCAGCATTCCAAGCATAGCCAGTGCTGCCTGGCCTGGATTGACCCATGCTGAGAAATTGTTTTATCTTAGGAATTCAATTCCAGCCAGGCTGGAAACAGCTGTTGTGCTGGAGAGACTGGAGGTGTGGTCACAGCTGGGCTTGTGGCAGCTGTCTTTGGTAGGTCCAGGCTCCTCAGAGACATTTCCTCCATGAATTGTGCATGTGCCTTGTTGGGCTCCTTCCCTCTGGCTAAGCTCAGCATGGCATCTGCTGGCTCTCAGGGAAAGCAGCAGTCACATTTTAACTTCCTGCTCCCCATCACTTGCCCGTGAGAGCAGCCAAGCGTGCCATCGAAATGTGCCTTTGCACAAAAGGAATTGGCTTGTGTTCCTAGTGTTTTGAATGTAAGAGTTAAAAGAAACTTCACTCTCTGTGAACTTGGAAACTGCTCATATATTACCTGTGTGACCACAGCAGCTAAGGCAATTCTTTACTCTGACACCACTCCCATCTAAGTCCTGTGTCTTACATCGTCTGTATGAACTCCATGCAGATGTGATCCTGAGGTCTTTGAACCTGACAGCTAATGTTAACCAGTGCAAAAGAGTACCCTCTGTTTCTCTGTCATTTGTTGGTTCTGATTTTACAGTGGTCCCCTGAGAATTCAAAGAAAGCTGTTGAACACTTCCTTGCAATCTGCAATAGATTACTGTTGGGATAGTTTCTGCTTTTGTCTAAACCAGATTTGTTTGTTTAATTATTCTCACACTAGCACATTTTCTGTCATTTTTCCTACAGGCAGGCTACCTCTTGATGGAGCATGGGTGCCACACTTGACTCTTTCATCACAATGGGAGCAAAGGTTGTTCTTGCACTTCTAAGAGCTGCCTCGACCTGTTTTTCACACTGAAGTTAGAAGCCCAGCAAGAGACATCAAAGGTAAACAGTGTTGCCACAAGATGTTTGGAAATGCCTTCTTGAAATCCACTAATTAAGGCTGAGATTTGCTGCACTTTTTTCTCTTTGCTTCATACTCACATATTTTTGTCTTTGACTATGCCTATGCAGAAAGAGAAGTGAAGTTTTCTTACAGATGCATTACAGACAATTTGCAGTTCATGCAAAAATATTTTTTTGCTACAATTCATCAAGGCTAAAATCATATTAATTTAGCAGTCTGGAAAATTACAATTTGATCTTTAGTGTTGATTAGTAGGTGGCATTCTGTCTAAATAGATGATGTCAGCTGGGGACTGAGCTGCTTGAAATTTGAGCATTACTTGGACCTAAATTAAAATGTATTTTCAAAAATTGACACAATTACTAAAACTAACACAATTACATCTCATCAAGCTAAGGTGCTAGAATTATTTCCAGTGCTCTGTCTGCAGGCCAAATCAAAACACTTTAAAAGGAATCATGATGCATTAGTCACTAAACCTGCATAGTGTTTAGCAGCAAAAAGGTCAAATACATTCATGAGAACATATAATCTTAGGTGTGTTTGGTGAATGAATAAGAAAAAAGGTATCTGTTAGAAAAGAAGAGGATCAGAATATTGAAAAAAAATATGACACACTTTTACATGGATATTACAGTTGTTATTCCAATGACAGATGTCTGCAAAGCATGACTCATGAAAACTAAAGGATATGCTTCAGCCATCAGAATTTAAATAGGTACTGTGCTGCCATATGGCATAGCTCTTTTCAAAGCAAATGCAAAGGTTTTTTTTACTTTTCTGGAAGATCAGATGGCAAAGAGGTTGGTATCTAGAAGCTATCACACCTAGATCATCAGTATCAGTCAGTTGCATGGGACAGCAGGTAATTTTAATCTGGTAACTTTTCGGTAGTTTGTACAAATGTGTACATTTATTTTCCCAAATAAACACAAAAATATATAGTAAGATCCTTGTGATAAATTAAACATGTTTTTGTGCAGTATTGACAAGTTACAATTTGATGCACCAGAAATGTGAATTTCTTTTCACAAGAAGAGATCCTTCTATCTTCAGGAACTTACAAGTAACGTGTAATGTGCAAAACTTCCTGAGACCTGTGAGAACCCAGACTTCTGACCAAACACCTTCCAAAAGTATTACAGCCACTAAAATGCCTTTTATGTTGCTAGAGCAGATGAGAAAGCATTATTAGCAACCTAGGTTATGACCCAAAACAGATGATAAATGCTGTATTTGTGGTTTTGTCTGCTATTAAAGGCTGCAGTACAAGCTGCCATGAACAGAAATTCCATGACAAGGTGAGAGCAGACCTCAGTGAAGTTGTTAAAGCATGCTATCATCTGTAATTTAGTTCAGAGCAGTAGGGAAGTGAGTTCCCTCAGCTGTCCCCACTCTGTTGTGTGCTGGTTTACATCACAGAGTGCAAATACTTTGGAGCTTTGTCAGGATGTTTTTGCTGTGTCTCAGTGTGAAGGAGGCTTTCCTTTCTCCCAGCAGGATGAACTTCAGTATAGACCAATTGCAACTGGGTCAAGGAAACTCCAGTGGTTACATTTTGACAAATTAGTGTTTCCAGTTGAATATCTATTACTAGAAAAATTAAGCAGAAAATATGGCAGAGTCTTTATATTTTCATCAATTAAAAAAAACAACACAAAAACCATTAAATTGATATTAGATATAGTAATTCTGACAATCATCAGTCAAAAAATCTCAATCCCTTTCTTTTCCTTCTTGAAATAAAATATGTTTTCTGATGTTTCCTTTTCAGTTTTGGATTAGGCTTTCCTGGATTTGCCACTTGACATAAGCAAAAATTATGTAAGAAAAAAAAAAGAAAAAAATCTGACACAGAAAAGCAAACAACCTTTTTTTTTGAAAAGTCTTTCTATTTTCTGGACTAAAACAAAAACATCTGATCCAATCTGCTTCTGACAATCTTCTGACAAGCTGCTATGAAATTTCCTGTCATTAGTTTTAATTACAGAGTTGTTTCTTATTAACAAGTTGGAGAAGTTTCATTACTTCCTACTTGGATGTCCTACCCAAAATGCACACAGATAGCAAATAGTAGTTTATCACAAGAACTGGGGATGGAGCAATGTTTTATTAGTTCCTAACTCCCCTTTCTGACTGCAGCAGAAGAGTGGTCATGTCACTGCTTCTGTTGCCAGTTGGCCACAGAACTACAAAATCTAACAAGGAATAGAGGTTCCCATCTGAAAAAGCACACTGGATACATTGTTATTGCCAGAATACACTTGATTACAAGTGTTACAACTAACCAGAATACAGAGAAAAATAAACAAACCTGTGATACAGCAAACCCATCATGTGAGCCTTTTCCTCAGCAGCCATTTAGAAGGAGGAATGGTAATCAAGTGCCCCTGAGGAGGAGTTCTACCAATTCCTTGTTTTCACTTTTATTTCTATTTCATCCACTACAATGTGTTCTTACTCCTTCTAAAAGGTCCTTCATCTTTTCAGTTTTGTTGTGTTCCCCATTATATCACATAATTTTGTTTTCTGATGGTCTATTTATAAGTGTAATCAGACACAAATAGTTAGTGTAGATAATGCAGTTGAATTTCATTAAAAAACTGCAGGAAATTATAATAGCATTGTAGTGCGCCAGAGTGGAAAGACATTCACTGCTGCTCTGTATTGCTGCTTTTCTGAAAACATACTTATTATCCACAAGTACATCCTAAAATACCTGTTAATTGTATATGGGTTTATGTCACACTGACAATTAACCTGTTTACATCATTAAATTCAACCTTGTACTTGGACTAAGCTCTGCATCTAAATTAATCTTTAGGCTTTAGCAACCGTTCTGCTTCCCTCAAATCAGATCACTTATTGAAAAACTTCAATAATACCTACAGAATTTCATCCAAGAATTGTTCGATAGTCTGAATTGTGGCTAAAAGATATAATACTTGCAAAAATATTTGCCTGGCCTTACATTGCCATTTAATACACTGCAATAAATATTTAGTGTATTTACCATACAGTCATTCAATGAAAGCCTCATATTCTAATCTTTTGAAGTAGATTCTGTAGATTCTGTAGAAAGTAGAAATACTCTTCAACACGTTGGACACAAATGATGAATCACATCATGAGGGACCCCTGCCTTTTCCCTTTCATTTGCTTGGAAAGGAGTCAGGTCCAGCTGCGGATGAGATCTGTGTCTTTGGAACAAAGTCTGAGGGCACAAATGTCTAAGTGGCCATTTTCTCTGCTTGCACTCAAGGCTGCTGTGCACAGAATGGGCACACAGTTCATTAGAACAAATAGCTGATGTCCAAAACATCGCAAGACAATTGAGCCAAGCTGAGCCACTTCACAGCCATTTCCACATGATTCTTCTCTGAAAAATTCAAACCTCTTCTTCAATACAGAAAAAAATCAGCTTTCTTTGATGGGATAAGAAAAACTTTTATCTAAAGAATTCTTTGTAATGAGTTCATTTCAAACAAGATAATCTCAGACAGCAGCCCAGTCTGTCCACTGCATGAGGATGCTATTTATCTGTGAACGAGCAAATTACATCTGTGCAGGACTGTGGTACCTGTAAGACACAGCAATCTTACAGCTGTCCTAACAGCCCTTCTGGGCATGTCCCTATCAAGGCAGCAGAGTTCAGATGCTGCTGCGATTCCTATAGCTTAGTCTATACACCTGCATTAAGGGATATTTTTTCTCCATTTTCCATGTAGATCAAGTCAGGAGACAGCAGAAATCTTAAATGCAACAAACTCAGCTTTCTTTTCACCTGAGGAGCTGAAATCTCAGAAGTGGTCAGGGCAAACAAACGTGATGCAACTGCAGCAGCTGTGGCAAAAGAGGTAGTGTTGGGTCAAAAGTGAAGCTGTCAGATCAACTGGGACCTGAAAGATCATGACAGCTACAAATCTGCTGAGCATCACTGGCAGCTATTTTAACGAAGCAAGCCAAGCAGACAACTGAGGGTTATTTATAACACAGCCCAGTGCAAATTGGGTGACAATGGCCACAGTGACTCATGCAGCCCTGGAGGTATGTCACCTGCAGCCCAGGAGCCTGGGAAGACTCCAAAACTCTTCACATTTGCACCAACATTAGGGGCAACTTCTGTGTTGAATATGCAGAAACCACAATATTGCTTTTCTCTAAATTGGAACTTCCCCCCTTGAATACTGATTTTTTAAGAGTGACCACCAAATTCTGCCTCTTTCTTCAAGAGAGATAATAGGAGTGAGACTGCTGAGAGACTGACTGTCTTTCCTGACTGTCCAATTAAAATCTCATTTGCAGTGCTTTTATTATTAGATTTCTTCCCCACTTTATGTAGGTTTGGAGGGTATTAGAGTGTTCAAGTGATGTATTATAAGAGAAATCTGAACATACCTCTCAGTGAACAGTACAGATGCATTATTCATTCAAATTTATCAAATTAGGCAGTGAAATGACACTCTCTTCCAGGAATTAAATATATGGTCAAGAGTGTTTGTGAATTAGCAACCATTTGTCCTTATTCTTCAGTGCACTGTGCAATGTTCTGCATAAAATTAGAAGACTTGTCTTTCAAAGAGATCCAACCATTTGATTTATTTTATAAAATGGCCTAAAGGAAGCAAATTTTACAATACTTTCCCCTACTTTTTGATTCAATAAAGGTGAAGAGAATTATTTTTGGAGTATGTAACATCTATTACATACATATCTATTGCTCTGGTTGGGTCTGACGAGAAAAGATCTTTATAAATCAACAATACAAGAGTGACATTTAGAAACAGCAAATCTGAAAGAGAAATATGTTGCTGTTCTATTAAGGAGCTATACTAGCTGCCAGCTCCTGCAAAAACTGGAAAGTTGCCATTCCACATGCTTGGTATCATACCAGCATTGAAACTTATATTGCTGTTAGAAAGATCATTGAAAGTGTCTCTTCTGTCTGTACTTAACTGTCCATGAGTTACCATGGCACACTGATCTCCTGAGACCTTTTAGAAATCCAGCAGCAACCATGAGACCACACTGATCTCTTGAGACCCTTTAGAAATACAAAACAGGTATCAAAGGTAAAAGCTGAAAGAAATTAACAAATCATACGGGTGAAGCTTACAGAAATAAATTAGGAAGGCAGTCCTGACCCAAGTAGCAAAATTTCCATAATGAACAGGCTGCTTGAGTCATTCTATGCCCATGCCTTAATCTAGCATGGGAATAACTCTCATTTTGAGTCAACTGTGCATTCAAACTACAAAAGATAGTTACAGCTTTGTCATGATGCATGATCTTCTCAAATTGAACAATATCCTTTAAGCATTTGGGAAATATCTGATTCATATGTATCACATTAGACTTCTTTATGTTATGTGCATGAAAAACTCAACTCCAAATTAAAGATGTCCATGTACAGCAAAATTAACCAGGCAGTAAAATAATCTCCCTCCCTACTATCCCTCTCCCTTTTTCTGTTCCCCGTGGTGCGTGAGAAAATGACTCAAAGCCTAATATTTCTGTGGGCTTTGCTGGTGATCAGACTGTTCCTATCTAAGAATCCAAACTTGACAGCTGCTTTTGGTGCCATCCCTTCATTTGCTGTCTTGGCAATCTGCTCTGCCTTGTAACATCCTGTGGAAGAAAGGAGGAAGGAAATGAGAAATTACTCACGACTGTGGGCTAGAAAAGCAATAGCAATCATCCTTATGGAATGTCTGCTTGGGTCAGAACTTCTCCCAACCTATCTTGTGAAACACTTTTGAAGGCAAAAAGGGTGCAGAGATGTGATTCTGCTTAGACAGGACCCCTTCCTTTCTTGACTGTGAGTGGTTTTCACTACCTCTCTCCGTCCTCATACTACTGAAGTGTTTGTTGAAAAAGAACTTTACACTTATCTTGTTGACCACATTTTCATTCTCACTGGCATTGGCCAGAATGTGATAATTCTGTTTGATGATGAATGCAGAGATTTTGATTCTAGAGTGAAACCGAAAGAAAAGATATGTCTTGAGATATGTTTGGAGTCTTGTGGGGGAGCAGGAAGAAAGGCAAGATAGTGAGGGTGATCATTAGTGTTGACTGAGTACAGTCATTGATGTTGAAACCAGAGTAGTCTCTTGGATATCAGATTTGGCATTCAGATTAAAAAAAAATACCTTGGCTCTGTCATGTGGAGGGGAAGAAGGGGAGGAGGACGGGGGCATGCCTGCTCCCGCTATAGAACACTGATTGCATCCTGTCTCCTGCTGCTCCTAGCCTCACACTAACCACTCAGTCTCCTGCTCTCCCCAGTGAAATCTTCTCTTAAGATTTTGTTGAAAGGCTCCCTGTTATTTCTTGTTGTTCTTGGTGTAACTTCTTCCATGCCATATCGTGATCTGGCACTGGGATGGGTGGTGCCAGGTAATTTCTTGGTCATCAGGGAAACACAGACAGTCATATAAAATCTCCTGCTAATATCACATTGTCTATTTTTAGCTGTGCTATATAAGAAAAGCACAGAGGAGTTGTTGCTGTCACTTCTGTGCGATTCATGCATGGTCACCAGTTTAACAACTTTATTTTTACCTACCCAAGGGATCACATGAAATCATCATGATAAAATCATTTTCCTTCCTCTCTTTCTTCTACTTAGCTGTGCGATCTCTGTGCTGCAACAGATGCCTGAGCAGGAGAGGAAAGGAGAGAGGGAAAGAGAGGACAGGTGTGCTAAAGGAAAAAGCTTCATGGACACTGCTCTACACAGTACTCTAATCCTCAACTGCCCAGGTGCCCTTCCACCTCTCAGTGCTCGCTGCAGATCTACCATGAAAATCAGTTTTAGAGGAACGATGCCCAATTTCGGCTTTCATGGAGGCTGCCATGGCTTTGTTTGGTACACTGGTAATGTAAAGGGCCTTTGAAGTGTGTGTGAGTATAAATGACACCCTTTAAGGCCCCTCTACACTGTATAAAAGAGCTTAAGTGTAAATTAGAAACAGATGCACCAGTTTTCAAACAGACCCAGCATCACCTGCACTAATGGCATGTGAAAATCCTTGCACTTATTTTTATTATTTAGATTCAAAGTAGTAGAAAAATGATAAAATTATAAAAGTCAGGGGGTTATATTTCTTTAATGCTTAATAATTTACAGAATGATGAGTTTAGTCTGATTCAAGAAGCTTCTTGCTGATAAGACTTCAGGCTACCTATCTTTGTGTCCTCCAGACTTTTTCCTTTATTAATGTGAGGTCAACTTCTAAGCAAGGTTCTTTGCTGTAGGCACAAGTTCTTCTGGAAATGAAAGTAGTTGATTTCCTGAATGAGAAGATAAGCCAGATCATGCTACAAAGGAGCCATCCCATCCTGGACCTATATAGCCTCTGCCACATGAACTCAGGACTTATTCTCCATCCCCAGCAGCATCAGCATCCCTTCCTCATGCATTCCCACAATAACAGCCTAGCAAAGCTGCTTGCTACTTTGAGGAATAGCCACAACTCCCCAGCATGTATCCTCAGCATCATTCCCCTGCTGGGATGTCAGCAGTATGGTGCTGCTGCCCCTGTGGCATTTCTGAGCATGTTTGTCTGTGTGTTGACCTTGGTAATGTTTCTGTGGATGCCTCTGGCATGGTGCTGCTCCCCACTGGGAAGGGACTGCCCTCACTGAGGTATTTTCTGAAAAGTGTCTGAGTTGATAGTCTGACACCATTCCTGTTTAGTGATAAATCTTACATACTTTCCAGGACAGAAAGCTATTTTTAAAAATTATTTCTATCTAGGAAATTCCTTCTATTCATGTCAAGTGGCTGTGGGTCACATTTACTCTGTCCCCAGCTCAAAGACAACTAAGTGCTGTCAGCATTTTGGTTTAGATGTTTTGCTTTGGTTCAGATGTATCCTACCTTTTTTTCCCACAGAGTTTGCCTTTTAATCTTCTCATCTAGTATTCAAGTCTTCCTGGGCATGGAAATAAAATTCCAAATAAAAGTAGTCAGGGTTCCAGCCAATGCTTTTTCAGAGTAATCTGAAAACTCCTGAAAATTTCTGAAGATTTTCTTCTAAAACCTCTCTGCATTTTTACCATATTAGCTTGCCTTGCATGTCTTTACAGGCTTTGTCTGTCACCAAATCCTTCTGCTTATCTGGTTCAGCAGCTCTGACCTCAAAATGTTGTTCTTGACTTAAGATCCATGAGCTCTATGTACAAGTCTATCAGTCAGACATACAGCACCTTCCCCAGTAATCTAAATAGCTGTAAAAACTGGAAATGGTTTTACACCCACACAGTTCCACTGAATATTCTTAGCTCACCCTGTATCCTCAATAGAACTAGGTTTGAGGCCAACATTTGGAAGCAGTGTGGTAATCCAGGGGATTTTAAAATTCCATTTCTCAAATAAACACAAGTCCCATCAGCTCCTTAATTCCTAAACTGCTTTTGAGAACTGGCTTGAAGTCTCCCAAGCCATCTGTTGGGCAGCTCCTCTGGTTCCCAATGTGCATCCCTGTCTAGAGATCTCAATCTGTTTCAGAGACTGTGAGGGAAAAAGCTTATACACTGTAGTCATCTGTCTTGTCTGATGTAGGAGGCCAGATGCAGGTAGGAAAGTAAACATCCTTTCTGAGCCAACGGAACTAGAGATGTCTATCAGTTTAATTGCTGAAATACGTATTTGCTTCAGAAGGAGATTAATGAGATCATTTTTATTGACCTCATGGAACAGATCCCAAGGTCTTGTTGCATAGTGAAATTTTTGTGTGGTTCCCATTTTTAAGCCATGACATCTTGGGGGTAGTACTTTTTAATTCAAGGATTAAAGATATCCAGTGGAACGATCTAATTAATTTATGACTTTTCTTTCAACAAGTAATTTTTATTGATTGATCTCCACTGGTACCCAGAGGTGTCTGATGAAACTTAGGTAGTAGCCACTTTTTTATTATGTTTGCAGTGAAAACGTTTCCATTTGGATGTTCTCCCAGTCACGGCAAGGAAGTTATAGAACTTATAGAATAAGTTATAGGAAGGTATGTGTGAATTTTCTAGTTTGCCCTAGGGAAAAACAAAACCTCCTTTCTGCCACTGGTCTGTTTTGTAACTTTTATATTGTTTTTCACCTAAATGACTGCAGTGAGTTCAAGGCAGTACACCTAATCCAAATGCAAACATTATTTTGTCTACTAATACATCTACTTAATTCTTTCCTGACAGAATAAGGTTAGCTTGCTCCCACTGATCCTAGTTATTTTATTTTGCTTATCCTTATACCTATTAGCTGCCTGGCATTTTGATTCCCTAACACTGAACCAGAAAAGAAAGGGGAAGGCAGGATTAAGGGAGGAGGATTTTCAGCTGCGTCACTGTTTTCGAGGAAAGCAGCAAGTAAGCCTCCTGACTTAGGTGCTGGTGGCCTTTATGCACACTGGTTCAGGGATCCCAGAACAGCTGAATTAAGGAAGAAATGTGAAGGTGTTTCCAAATAATATTGGATTTCTTGCCCTTTCATGATCTTGCCCTTCTGTCAATACAGGAATGGGAAGTGCAGTGTTTCTATGTTGGAGCTGCAAGGTACCATTAGGAGGGATAATGTGGCTGGTGATGTCCACATGTTGCACTGGAGGAGTCACTGTCTGGAAGGGCCCAGTCCCAGCACAAGGGACATCCTGGATGGTTACACTGGAAGCCTACCATCATGTTAACTCTTGGACACAAGGAAGCTCTTTCTTCATTAAGGCTTCTTCATGAAGGTTGTTTCTCCAGGGATAAAATTTTAAGTAAACTCAAGTAAATATAAATTGATCAGGCTGCTGAAGCTGACACACGAATGAGAAATCATTGTCAGTCTGTGCTTCAGCTCTTCTTGAGCTTTTCTACCTTCCTTATTCCAAAGTGCTCTCTAGCCCATGGTCAGAGCTGGCCAGAAGAGCAGGCAGGGTGTCAACACTGGTGGACTCCTCTGCACAGGCACAGTCTCACTATGTAATTTTAAATACATGCTGATGGACACAAATCATTGTCCAAGAGTATTTATTCAATTACATGCTCTTCTTCAGTCCATGAAACAATACAATGTGATGGATTATGTAGCCTGTAAGCACAACATGGAAGCCATGCTCTCAAAAGAGAAATACTGAAAAACTGATCAATTCACCTTTAAAGATTATACAGAACAAAGGGTTTCAGACTTCACCCCTGTGCAACATTTGATCTGTGTACTAGTGATAGAGTGATTTTTAGCACAGTACAAATAACAAAGTGTCAACTGACAGGAATCGCTGAGCATAAGAAAAGCACGAACTAGACCTCCTCAGCATTTTAGAAATACATGTTGCTGCATTATGTCAGTTGTTTACTTTTATCCCTACCCCATCACTAAGTGAAGCCCTCCTCTTCCTGGGCGTGATATCTCTGGGAGCAGCGCTCCATGTGTGAAAGACCTCACTGTGAGGTGAAAGACATTGCAGAAGGAAACCAGCAGACCCTGAACAATGCTCACTGCTTAGCTTCTTGTTTGGAAATGCTTTTATGTGTCTGACGTTTGCATGCTTTTCTACTCTGAACAAGAATAAAGGTAATGATGAGAAAAGATCATCGACATTTAAGTTGCATATGTATGCAAGTAAGGTAGTGACCAAGAAAGTTTTTTTTGAGGAATTATTGTTCATGAGCCAAAATTATGAATACAACAGAATGTTTGATACAATATAGCCTTGGCAGAGATCACTCTGGTTGAGTTAAATAGAACAAAAAGCATATATCTAATAAAAAAGCAAGACTGTGATCTGTATGATTTTGATAATGCAATGTTATTCGTTATCCTGACACTTGTATTTTAATATTCATCTATTTTAACTCGGTTAGCCTAACCAATGAATAGGGGGCACCCACCCCCAAAAAGCTGAACCCATGGATTTCTTCAAGCACCTATCCATATTGATGGCATTCTTCACCCTCTAGTTTAGACAGGGCAGGATTTGTTTTTCTGTAGTATAAGTTAGCATCTGAGATCTTCACCATGAATCACAAGCATGAAAGCAGTGTACCTGTTAATTAACATTAGAAAAAGTCTCTGCTCCCTGTGATCTGATTTCTTACTCAGTGTGGTGAAACAAACCCCTGCTCAAGGACTGGCATGTGTCCCCTATCCAAATAAATACAACACACAGGGTGGTGGAGAGGAGAAGGAGAAAGAAGGCAAGGAGATAAGGTTTGTAACAAAGGCCAGTTTCAAAGCACTCAGTCATTGTTCTCACTGTTGGTATGCTTTGTCTTTGAAGCAGGTGCTTTCTGTAAGCTCAGACTAACAGGAACCTGCCTCAGGTTCTGCCTACGTGGATGTTCAGCCCTGTCACCTCCATCAAAAGCCTTCCTCATTAGTTAGTTCATCCCCTGTTGGCTCAGTTTGTGACCACACAGCTGTCAGGGAGGAAGCTGCAGGCATCTCCTAAGAGCTTTTAGGAGTTTAATGCATTTTTGATCCAAAGAACACATGTATGTATGTATCAGAAACAGCAATTAGCATTTTCAGGATCCAAACAATGAGGTTTTATATAAATAATACAATAACAGTTACAACTCTTTGATGAATGCCTGTGTTCTACACCAGCAGTTCTCCTTTGCCTTCAGAGTGTGTACCTGTGTTTTTCCCTCTATCCTGCTCATAAACACACACTTAGCTGTGCATATGCATCTGATATTTACCTTCCACGTTGAAACTGAGCCATATCAAAGCCTAAAGAATGTTTTATGATTATCCAGATCAGTGCACATTAGAGCATTTTATGGACTACTCTGAGCTCTCAGCATTGCAACTCCTCCAGTGTGTTACCAATGTCACCTTTCCCAAGCAAAAGGAGGATTTTATAAATCATATGCCACTAGAAGGTATTTCATATTATGTGGCTTCACAACTAAAAAACACCCAACATAATGTGGCTACAATATGCAACTGATCACAATACAGCAAAATTCAAATATTTCTGCAGAACTGGACATTTTCATCTCCTGCTGAGAGTATGATTATGCTTTTCAGTATGATAATCTGAGTCACAAAAGGTTAATCTTGCAAAAGGCTTTTAACAATCTTTTTTTTAAATCATTTAGAAATATGTTTTGCTAGTTTTGCTTAGGTTATGCCAAAATAACAGATATTCATTCAAGCTTTTATTTGAAAGGTATTTGTTAGAGGTTTTTTAAAAAAACTATTTGCTAAAACAGACAATATTTGAAGTTTTATCTACTGCCCAAATAGAAGTTTGGGACAAAACCTTGCTTCACCTTATGCATCCACTAATAGCAGTTGCCTATATCTGTATATGCTATTTTCTATCCTAAATCTGTCCATCTGCATTGGCATTTTTCCCTAAAAACCATATTGTTTTCATTTTCTTCTCATGTCCTCTAATGTGCTCTATTGTGTGGATGTTCTCCTGCCACTGAATGTTCTGTTCTATTATTTTCTCTTTTCCTGTCTTTCTGTGGCCAGTTCTCCCTATACCCTTTCCTATATACTATCCAGGAGATACATATATACATTTATATATATCCACACCCTACACAGCATCAGGATTAGTTATGAAGTGGAAAAAGCAGGGATTCATATGAAAGGGAAACAGAGAGATCTGCTTTATTTTTCTTTCTCTTCCAATTGCTATTCAAAAAAAAAAAAAAAAAGGGGCCAGACAAATCCCAACAGCAGATTAGTCTATTGAAAAAGAGGTTTGCCAGTCAGCCTGAACAATCATTTGTTAGCTGTCAAGATGGAAAATGCGTGTTCTGAGGATCTGAGTGAAGTCAGTCAGCAATGACCCAGCACTGAAGGAAGTCTGATCCTTCTCCTCCTTTGAAATCTTCAAGCAAGATCATTAAAGTGTTTGCTATATTTTTTAATTTCTTTTTCTCCCATCCTCTGATTTTCTAGCCTTCACACTTGCTTTTTTTTCTGACCTCTGCTTCCCTTCTTTGATCATTATCTTCAAACCAATCTTTTCTGAAGACTCATACATTCCTCTGTGCCTACTGAAGCAAATCCCTTTCCCCTTCTTGCCTGCTTACAGTTGCTTTCCCACTTAGCTTGGCCAGGGGGCAGTGCTGTAGATACAAACCCGGGGATGTCTGTGTTGTAGCAAAAAGTCACCACCTGAGAAACAGATTTCTTAACAGCTCCACTGGAAATGTGACTGGCCTCTGCAGCAATTCTTATGTCTGATGTGTCTCCAGGAGGCCCAAACAAAGCCACAGCCTTTTGTACAACTGGTAAAGAAGTTTGGGGTCAGATATTTGGATTTCAAAAGGGACTCCTTAGATATTGTATAGAAAAAGCATCCTGGGTAAAGCATGCAGCATATTGAGCTCTGTCAATGGGCAGAATTCCTGATACTGGCAGATTTTCAATGCTACATTTGAAGTTGCTTATTGTTTTCCCTTATTTCCTCTGAGTTCCAATTGGATATGTATTGCTGCAGAGAATTTGTCTATGGATCAACAGCCATCCAAAAAAAGCAGAAGCAGCAGTTTGTGTATAAGTGTCTCTGTCTCTCTCTTAACTGGCATTAGAGGAACAAGTGTTTTTAATTTTAGCATGGTTCTGTAGCACAGCAGGGATTACAAAACTAGTTTTGAATCAAAATGCTGCTGTGGAACAAGTTTCTGTTTCTGGAGTCCAAGCTGACTTTTCTTGATGTGTCTAGAAAGAGGGACAGAGGTCTCTGATTAACCACGTAGTGCACAGCTTGGGACAGCACTCTGGCAGCCGTGGGGGCAAGTGGTGTAGCATCAGCAATGCTCTCTGAGCACAGACTTGAAGATCATGCTTCCCAGGACTAGTTTTGGCACAGATTTTTCACTTCTGCTTTAGGCAAGCAAGCTGGCCTTGCTGGCTCAATACCTATTCTGCCCCCTTTCCCAGGCAATAAGGAAAATTATCTCTTTGTAAAGGGCTTCAGAGACTTACAGGCCCCATAGGTGCTATGGCCTGGTTACATACAGGTCCCTTTTCAATGCTTCCAGGTCCTTTTTCAATGCTTAAAGGTGCCTTTATGCAGAGAAAGATCCTTTATCTAAGTAACAATTGATCCCTACGTAGCTGGAACACTGTTGTGTCCCTGACACCTGGTACTGGAAATTATCAGGGATTTGGCTTTCTTCTGATGCAAGCATCCCTCAGTTCTATGTGTTGGTGTAGCCCAATTATCAAATATGGTCTCTTCCCACTGACATCTTTACTGCAAGAAACAGAGTAGCATTATCTATTTTCAAAGTCAAAGCCTATTAAATGAAAAGGTCTCCAGCTCCAAATCATGGGCTAGCAAACATTCAGCTCAGAATGTCCATTTCCACCTCCCACTGTAAAAGCAGCATCATTTTTTCCCAGTGACTAGATCTGCTGCCATGGTTACAGCTTCACACAGAGTAGGGTCACCTTCCCTTTCAAGAAAAATCAATGGAAGATTTAATTTACACTGTCCCCATACGAGTCACATTTTACACCATTTTTTACTGCCTTAATGTTCCATTCTCCAAAAATGAAGAAGCAAATGGGGTGTCAACAAACAGTGGGATGGAGATGAGGGAAGCAGCTGTCAGGTTGATAAATAGATACCAGCACTGATTAATTAAACAGCTCTGCACATTAACGAAACCTTCAAGCAACATTTCCTTTTCTCCCCTTCCTAAACCTTGTACTTGTAAGCTTGCAGCTATTATGAAGTTTAATATTTCCAAGAGACAGAGCTGTTTGGATAATGATAGTGGAATTTTTTATGCTAAGGCATATATAAAAACCTGTCACTGAAATTGGCCTCTCATGTCCTTGGACAGCTCTGTGTCTCCCACCACACCTAATTTCAGAGGACAAATATGCAAGCCCAAAACCTCTCTACCTTTTTCACTGGAACATGCTTTCCTAACACACCAAGACTGCCCACAAAAGTGACCATAAACCCAGTTTTTATAGAGGTTTTTTTTTTTGTTTCAGAGGAAGGAAGAGAGCAGAGTGTGGCAGAGTAGCCACATGCTGCAAATCATGTTTGCAAACGCTGTTAAACTGAAAATGACATTAGGAACTTCCAATGTTCTCAAGAATATACTATTTTTTTTTCACCTATGACTTAATTAATAAAGCAGGATACTTTCACTACAGCTCTCAGGTGGTTTTAAAGCTACTTCAGGTTACCTCAGCCTCACAAAATAACGTAGGACCTGATTGTAATAAGCTTAGTGACATTATTTTCAAGGTGACATTTCTGACTAAACCTTTGCATCTTTAAGGCAGTCACCAACTTATGCACAAATGCTGCGGAGGAGGTTTTACCCTAAGAAAGACTGCAAGGCGTTGGACATTTTGGAAGACCAGTCTATTTTTAACACCAGTTGCTGTTGTCTTCTTATCACTCAGCAGTAGCAAGAGAGGCAAAATAGTCTCTCCAGACCCTTCCTTCAGCTCTGGGTCCCATTTCTTTCCTTTCTGACACCTTTGCTTCTCACAACATGAGCAACCAGGTAGGTCTCTGCTTACAATACTTCATGCTTGGGATTTCAAAATTTTATTTTTGCCATGCTGCTGAGCACCTCAGCTTAGGGAGGAACATTCACTCTGGAGGCCAGTTCAATGCATGACACCTCTGGTGCAGCTGACAGCAAAATGCTGCCTGTGAAGGCTTTACATGTAATACCTCTCCACTGACAGCTGCCAGCCCATTCGTCTTGGTTTAGCTGCCACATCTGCTTGACAGAAACTGGTTGAGAGATACTATTCCACCACACATCTAAAACATTAAAAAGTGGAAAAAACACCATTTCTTAATAACGTAACCCCAAGCTGGGAGCTCTCTCCACTTTCACAGTGAGGACTGAAGAAACAGGTTACATTTTTAGCTGTTTTGTCACTGAAACTGATATATGCATTTCCTGAACTAAAAGCAGGTATCTTCATTAGTTTTGTGTAGCTGAAGACGACCCTATAGGGCACAATGCAGAACACAAGGAGGTTGGCACTGATATGAAAAAGAATGTAAAATCAGATTTTTTGATTGATCTTCCAGCAAGTACTTTTTAAACATTAGTTTAACACTAGTGTGTATTTAAGGAATGACATCAGGTATGAACCTGTCCAAATTTTTACCTCTGCAAAATCTGTAATCCATTTGGAAGAATATCTTCTCATATCTAACAAGCTGGATGCCCAGCATGAGTCCAGAACATAAATCTGGGTTTAAAGACAACTGTTTCATCATGGCTTTTGCAGGTAGCAAGAAGCAATCAAGACTGTAAAAAGTTATTTAAGTTTCTTAGCTGAAGACACTCCTCACATATTGCATTCCTGAACAGCTTGAACTTTCCATGGTTGCTTTGTCTCTGCTCAAGGTAACTAGTTTGAAAGTAAAGTCTGTTCTGACATTTTTCAATTTGGGAAAGAAATCCAGGACAGTATGCACTTTTAGTAGTGTGAAAAAGGAAGCAGTAACATGGATATAAATGCAGATAGGAATGGAGGTACTGGAATGAGCTGGGAACATTGCACCCAAAAGCCAAAAACAACCATGCATTTGTATCTCATGTGTTACACAGGTTACATACTGCCAAAGGAGTGTGATGGTGAAAGAAAACCAAAGGTCCATCTGCAGAGCCAGAAGCTAAGACAGAGCACTCAGAGCTTTCCTTGTGGGTAAATTACACACTAAGCATGCTTAGAGACCCAGACAGATGGACATCTGTTGACACTTGTAGTTTCCATTCTGTCTCCTGTGTCATCATAGTGAGGCACCAATCGAGCGTTTCCAAGTGAGATTGTTGCATCACAGTTAAGCCTGGTGTTGCCCTGTGGCCAGTTCTGCTCCTCTCTAGAGAGTACAGGAAAGGGCACACTTCATACTTCTCCATAATGTTATTGCAAATTATACCAGCATAGGTCTGAGCTTGCTGTTACAAGTGACTTTGAGTTTAACCTTTGTTAATTTGTTCTCTTGGAAGGGTGACCAAGAGGCCACAGTATTTCATATCATTTTCTCCTATTTAGTTTTACTGTTACTGTGTTTAAAGTCTCAAAAGCCATGCATTTCTTTGTCTGTGGTGTAGTTTTTCTGTCCTTGAATTCCAGCAATCCTTTGTCATATCCAAGCACTCTTAAGCATTAAGATGAGCTAATATGAAAATCATACTGACTGTTTCTCAGTGCTCATGCAAACCAAAGAGAACAGAAAAGAGACACAGATTCAATGGCTTGATGTCATGAGGCCTTGATTTACCTCCCAATTACCACTGACAGCAAATTGCAGTTGCTAGGAATGAAAAGCCTGTGGACCTTGACAGCATGTGCACAATGCTGTTTATAGACAACAGCCTCATAATAGCTGACCTTGAGGAAATCTGCTGGGTCTGTCTTTGCTTCTCTCCTAATGCTTCCTGTAAACAACAGCAGCTGACAAAACCAATGCAAAAGAGAGGGAGGAGAAGTATAACTTCATTTAAAAAACAAATCCAAACATGGTCAAAGCAATTTAATCTGTTAAATAATTGTGTAAGCACTGCCTACACCCATCTTCCACTGACTTCAGCCTCTTCTGTGGTGAGCAAGCACTGTTGATATCAACCAAGTCACCCATGAGATGTATTCTCCTCTGACTCAGCAAACTGAACTGTAGCAACTAATCACCACTAAGCTCACTTTAAATAGTTTCTTATTTAATTTTACTAGAGATTTCAAGGTTTTCTGAGTGACATCTCTGGCAAATTAGCAGCTAAAACATAGCTTCTGTATATTATCAGCAAAGGATCAACACTATCAGCAGCTAGCCTATTTTCAGAAAAAAAGCCTGAGGCAGGGAAAGACAGCTATTTCTCTGGGGTTTAGATTCCTGCCAGATTCTCTAAGCTTGCCCTGCTTTCACCTTCTGCCCAGCTCTGTGCCACAGACCTGCCTCCCTAATTCCTAGGCAGCACTTTTGTTGCTACATGCTGTCTGCCCTGCCGGAGCTATGGCTCTGATGCTTCATAATTCACTGCTTACCCACGGCCTTGCCCAGGCCAAAACCCTTTTTACAGCTACAGACAGATTTTGCTCTCTTGTTTGATTTTCTCTGCCTGTTGCTTCATCCAAGTACTTGCAACACATTGTTTTATGCTACATTTATTTTGCTACTTAAAATTTCTGCTTATCAAGCCTGCATGAGCTGAAGCAGTGCTACTAGCATTGCTAACAGAAAATTCCATGATGGATTTATGTCCACGAACATGAAGTGGTGTTTTATTACCCAGGGTCAGTCTGAACAGTCTCTATGGGGATCTGTCTTTTCCATTTGGAGCTATGACTGCAGGTGCCAAAATTTCCTTCAGCTAGATTTCTTGCATAATGAGTGAGCGTGCCAATGCTGTTCCTTTCCGTAGGAAACGTCACGGTTTGTAATGTCAGCTGTCAAATACTCAGTGTCAACATTAACCACAATGGGCACAACACAAAAACAAACCAAAAAGTTCATCCCCAAAGCGCTGACATTTGTTGTCTTACTAGGGATTTTCCAAATCTTGCTGCTGTTAAGGGTGTAGTGTAAGCCAAGTGTGAGAGTGGTTGTAGGGTAATCTGACAGATGATGAAGTTTGACTGAGAGAACAAGCCGGGAAGGCACTTAACCCCTGTGCTCTGTTTTCACAGAATTAAGGAAATTTCTGTCTCCAAGACAGACAAAGCCAGTTTTTATATGTTCAGCATTTTCAAAATTTGAATTTTTGAATTCAATGAATGGCTTGTTTTTTGCTGCTCTGTGGAAAAAAAGATAGCTAGTATGTCTCTCAAAGTCCTCTGAAACTAAATCTTAAGCTGATACAAAGAAATGTTCAACATTTCTATTACATTGTATTTGAAAGAGATTCATTTGCTTACTCAGTAGTTGATCAAGCCATGGAAAAATGTCTATTACATCATTATGTCTTGAGATCTTTATGTTTGCTAGGATAGTAGGAGTAAAAACATATTAGCATATTTAATCCATTTTGCAGTCATAACATTTTTGCTTATTCTAGTAACAGCAAAGGAGTTCTATCTAGAAAGGCAGTGGACTGGGTAATTTATAGTTAGCATTTAGTGACCTTTATTTCAACAGCTTTTTAAAATGAAGATTAAAGAAATAATTAGACACTGGAATTAAAAGTAACTTTTCAATATTCTTGAAACCTAAAATAGCTGCTAAGGAAAGCAATGTTGAAGTTTGGGATTACAAGTTATTTAATGGAAGACTTTCTCCATCAGGAAAATCACCCCTCTGTGGTGCTCTGATCAAGAACTGCTTTCTTCTTGTTAGCAGCAGTAAGAATATCTTCTTGCCTGGTAAAAGTGGTTCAAATCTCTGATTTAGTGATTGTCTTTTCATGAGTAGGAGGGTTCACAGATCACTAAACTACACAAATATACTCCTGCTGCTGCTGCTGACTTTCCTGTGGGGCCTGTCTTGAGCTGGGTTTCTTGTATGAGACATAGTACTATCCTGCTGTACAGAAATGTGAGGATAATTTGGGATGATCAGGCAGTGATGGAGAAGCCTTATGGAGATACCCAACATTTTGGGATGCAAAGTAGATTCTACTGGAAAAGCTTTATGTTGGGGTCCCTTTTGCCTTGTATTTCATACAGTTAGTTTCCCCGGAATGCTAAATGCATGCAAATTACTGCAATCTTGATTTGGCAGCATTTTGCCTCTCCTTTTCACCAGCTGACAACAAACTGATAAAAACAAGTTGAAAACTGTTTAACATTCAGAACACTACCACAAGTATGAAGGAACAAACAACACTGGACTTGAAAGATTCTCAGGAACAAAATTTTTCAATTGACAATGCTTTACTTTTTGTGGAGAAGTCAAAATTGTAGTTTTTTTGAAGTTAATTATATGTTCCTAAGCAAAGCTATTTCAGTTAGAACATGGTTTTCAGGAGTAATATTCTCAACAATTTCCCTCCATCTCTTGTGCTACTTGTATAGAAGCATTAAATATCTCCTGTTGAAGCCCATAATACTTCAGCAGCTGCTCACTTTGAAATGGAAAAAATCCCTTCTGACTTGGGGTGGCATAAACATGTTTAAAACTTTTTTTATTTATAAAAAAAGACTGAAAGACCTCTTTTTCTCATTCTTCTCAAGTAGTGCTAGCCAAAAATATTTCAATGCAATGCTTTTCAGTTAGAGAACACTATTCCAAGGAAATTACACCATTTAGTGGAATTGAGTTCATTAGTGTCAAACTCATAGGAGAAACCAGCAATGATCACGATACACACACAGAGCACATTCCAGACAACAGCTTGTTTCAAACTGTGTGGCCACCTGAGAGTTGTAAAAAACTGGGCCAGGTCATGCATCTGGCTAAAGCATTATTCCATGTGACAGCCTGCACAGTAGGTGATTAGCTGCCTGGGAACCAAAGCGTTCAAGTGAAGTTCACAGTATTCTGCTCAGGAAAGAAAGAAAGAAAGAGGAAGGCAAGAGGAGCCCTCAGTAAAAGTCACTTACAAATTTCATGACTGACTCATTGTTTTACAAAGCCAGGTGGGGGAAAATTCAAGCCCACACTCAGACACTCATATTTGGACACATAAAATTTAAATGCTCAGGTATGAGATAAATGTATAGGTTTTCATTAAAGTCAGCAGAGATCTAATTTTCCATACTTTTGCACCCATAGAGGTGCCTGTTGATCCCTGAGATGCTCTAGGTTATTCAAGACATCCACAGGTATGATAGATTTGATATAGGACCTACAGAACACCTACACCCAGGTGGAACAACAGCTTGAGGTCATGCATTTTTGATGATCATTGCCATCAATAGTTTCAGTCAATACAGGCAATGGAATTCTCAGAATTTGGTATTTAATCAAACATATGTAGCTGCTCCAAGATAAGCTGAACAACCCTCTAGAGTCATAGTTGGTTGGTTGGTTGGTTGGTTGGTTGGTTGGTTGGTTGCTTTTTAAAGAATGAAATTGTAGTGACAAAGTGAGCCAGTACTTCTGTTCAACAATACTGCTACTTTACAAAAATACTGTGTAGATGGTCGATACCTGAGCCTCCCCATGGGAAGTATGTGAGACCAGAGCTTTGCTGGTTCTTCCTAACAGCCTGCTTGGGCAACAAAGGATTGAGTAAAAGCATTGTCTGTACCACACAGAATTGACAGAACAACACTTTAACTTCGCCCAAATCAGGGCAGGCAGTTTCCTATCTATCAGATCTGTAAGTAAAATATTGCTGTTATTTTCAGGACTTCCAGACATGCAATGGGAAGGAGCATCATTATTAAATCATCTTCGAGTACCAAAGACAAGAGGTTTTGCTTGCATGGTCATATTTTTCCAAGGCTGTTTAAAGTAGCATTGAGATGACTGACCTGCAAAGACATTTGTGGGCTAGGGTGAAAATAAAGCCAATAAAACCTGACTGAAGTACCAGCATAGAGTTTTACAGGAATATGAAATTGCTGTGGTTTCCATGGATGCAAAAGGTTTCCATGTTTATACAGTAAATTGAAGTACAGCCCAAGAAGCATGTGGAAAAAACCCTTTACTCTGCCTTTATAAACTATTGATTTTAACTGGGCCAGAAAGTGACTCAGTGGAGAATGGGGAACCAGGAGAGCATGTGCTTCACTGGGTAGAAAGGGAATAGGAAGAACAGTTTGCAGTAGTGATATTGATTCCTGGCCTATCCATCCTACTGGTATTTCCTCCTCCCCCAGCATATTTCTCAGGCCTTTAATGTATATTCTTCAGTGTAAGACAATATTAGCAATCCCTGTACTCAATTTTAAGCAAGCTACATTTGGAAGGTATCACTGTGAAAAATATTATAAGTCAGTAAGTCTCCTTATGACCTGACCAAAATTTAGACACATTTGGAAACTCTGGTCTGAAAATACAAGCTGCTAAGAAAATACAATCCTGTTTTAAATTAAAGCATGCTTCTCTCTTTTTTAGAAAGGAGAAATGCAATGAGGATATAACTCTCCAGTATTATCTCTACAGGAGTGTACAAGAGCAAGCAGAGACCACTTCAAAAAGGTTATCAAAACAACTTTAGGAGGACTAGGAATGAGCAATATCAGCCAGAAAATATAGGAAAACTCTATCTAGGCAACACCACCTTACAGTTTAGTATAGCAAATAAATTCTGTGAAAAGAATAGAAGCTGTCTTGGGCATACACAAGAAAGAAAGTCACTTCTGTCATAACACAGAAAGTCTTGCAGATCACAGATACATTTTGCTCATAGGTGCTAAATAGCTCCAAAATAAAGGGAAATGCATCACAAACATTAGGAAATGAACTGACATGGTGAAAATTACTTGCTATGTTCTTCAGTCTTGTATTGTTCTGAAGTGGGTGGAGTTCCTAATTTGGTGGCACATTTACTTAGGAAGCAAGCAAAATAACTGCTTTAACTGAACACTGAAATCTGACAGTATGATGTAGAACACTAATTTTCAAATAGGAAGGTGCTGCAACATAAAGCATCTCTTGAACCTCTATTTGGAATTAAATATCTCTTAGCTCTATGTCTTCCAGTTCAGTCCACATATAATGCAAATAGAACAGCTTTAGCTTCCCAAGAGGAACTGACATAATTGTAATTCAGCATGTGTCTACTGCCAACATCTGAGGCAATGCCAGACACAGTCACCTTAGCAGACTGGCAAAGAACAACCAGGAGTGCAGCTTTCTGATTTGGGGGATGTCTAGCATAGTGGGGTACAGTGTAATTACAGTTGAAATCAGCAACAAATTAAATTCTGATCAGTATGTTTTCTATACATGTTACATCAGACTGTCCCTTATAGTAAGTCTTCTTTCCCATGAAAATAACTGTTCTCTTTGCCTCAGCAGAATTCTGCTCCCATCTGCACAGAGCAGTCTAAACCCAGATATAACACTTGGACAGCTTGTATCCTTGTGAGATTTGCTGCATTTTATACAAATTAAGCATTGTCCTTGCTACTCTGGAACAGGATGAACCTCTTTTCCTATCTTGTTTCCTTTGTAGAGAAAGCACTAAGCATGTAATTGTCACCTCTAAGAAGGACAAATGGTTTAAGGGATGAGTTTCTGCAAAATGTAGCAAAGCCTGAAGAAAATTAAATCTGTAATCATTCATCCAAGTTCACTATAAAACAAACAAACAAAACTAATGACCTAACAAGAATAAACACACGCAAAAAAAAGTCAAATCCCTGCAATGAAAATACAGCGGTCTTGTTTGGCTTGATAACCCAATGGCTCCCTCTGCAGGGTAACGCATCTCATCTGGATGTAAAACGGTCCTGCTGTGTATAAATCTCAAGCTGTTTCCAATGGAAGGTGACGTATTCTCAGGATCTGTGAATCCCCTCTGTTCAGATACAATTGTTATGTGCAGAATAGATGTATGATAGATTACATTTAAATACGTGCTGTCTCATTTGAGCATCATTCTCTCAAATATTTTTTGTATGTACCAGTTCAGTTCCCTTTCCCACAGCTAAAGCCATGACAGGCTCACAAACCTTTTTTCAATAAGGCAGAGGTGTCAAATATACTGTGCTTCCCTCTTTACTTTGCAGAGTCCACACATCTGAGCCTTTCTGTTAGAAAAGAACACATTTTTGATGAAAGAATATTAAAACTAGTTTTAAAAATACCCAGAAAACATAAGAATATGGAAGGAACATCACTCAGAAAAACAAAAATGCTTTGTTAGTCTGAAAGTTCTATTTCTAATAACAATAAATGTCTAGATAAAGGAAGGCATGGTTATCAAATTTTCTGATATTTGACTTCTTCAACATAATTTCTCTTTCTGTTCAATATCTTCCAGAGAAAGACAAGATCATTTATGTGCCTCTTTGTAGTGTTTCAAGGACCGATTATTAGGAGCTGATGTTCAAAAGCTCAGGTTTGGGATGTACTGTTCGTGGAAAACATTCTGTCCACTTTAGGTAGCAACATGTCCTTTTCTAATCACTAATTTCTCATTCACCTTGGGAATTGGCAGCATATGGTCTTCCAAAACTCTTTTAAAAGCTGAGTGTTTTACAGTACCCTGATCTGGGTGTATAAATTGTAGTTAGAGAAAACTCAAAATGAGTATGATTATTATTCTATCACACCTTATTGCAGCAGTAAGTACCAATAAACCGTTTCAAAACAGTTGCAGAAGCAAATGCTCCCCACTGTCAGTACATTTCAAAGTAATTGTCTGGAAACCAGACATGCAATTAACTTAAATAGAAATAGCTCCAGGGCAGGAGACAGACTGCCATATCCTAAGCTTTTACTTAAAATTTTAAATACATGTAAAATTCATGAGTTGGACTATTTTGTGTAGCCATAAATAGATATCTTACTTGAACAATTTATTTACTGAACATCTCAAGATGCTTTTATTATACTCTTAAACATCCTAAGTATTTACTAGTCATATGGCTACCATCATCTCCTCACACTGGAAGAAAAAGCAGACATTGTTCTAGTGATTTTGAAAAGAAATATTGTCTTCCTACACTTTTTCATCCCTCTCCTGTCCTACTAGCCCCTTGTATAGGAGCTTTCAGGCAACTGAGAAAGTGAAAACCATACATAGTTCTGTGGAGTGTAAAGGTTCACTGATTTCCAGTGGGTTCTTATTATATTTCTTTTACAACTGTAAAGCCAGAAGTCATGATTAATAGGAGCCATAATGTGACATTGAGGTGTACACTGGTATTGTGTGACATATATATATATGTGCTCTACTAACACTATCTACCTAAAAGGAGGATTTTACCTCTAGGAGGATAATTAGAATTCATGTTCATCGACTCCCAAGTATAAACTCTCCTTAGACCCAACCAGAAGACATTACTGAAAGGGAGCTAAAATAAATGCATATTTGGCACAAGGAAAGAAAACCCTGCTCAGTTGTGTAAGGGCCTCTTACTGGAGGCTTCAGCAGGCCTTAAAAAAGAGCAATTGCAGGGGGAATCTGCACTGACACCGTTCTAGACATCAGTCATGGCCCCTTCCATGTACTCAATACTCAGCTCACACCAACACAGCAAACAAAATGCAAGGCACAGTGTATTGGGGGCATATTGTTGTAAGTCAATCAGATAAACCATGAAGACAATGGGATATGTGAAGATGGAGTATTTTCTCATTACTCTCTCAGATCACAGAATCATAGGTTGGAAGAGATCTTCAAGATCATCAACTCCAACCCATGCCCCAACATCTCAACTAAACCATGGCACCAAGTGCCACATCCAGTCTTTCTTTAAGCACATCCAGGGATGGTGACTCCACCACCTCCCCAGGCAGACCATTCCAGTACTTTATCACTGTTTCCATAAAAAACTTTTTCCAATATCCAGACTATATTTCCCTTGGTGCAGCTTGAG
>VXBR01010760.1:1281349-1299737 GCA_013400215.1 Cisticola juncidis
TCCATGTTGTCCATTACAGAAACAAATTCCTGTCTTAGTTATACCTGGAAGCTCATTAACATAACAGAATTTCAGTTAATACAGACAAATAAGAGGGTGGCAGAAAGCCGATTAAATAAGGTTTGATCCTTCTGTGCTATATCCTGGCCTCAGTCTCAATCATTTATCTATGAAAATAGAGTGGTGAAAACCAGCATTGTTAATCAATACACATACACTTTATTCCCCCACTGAACAGACCTCAGGCTCTTTGGAGAAGTAGCAGATAGAATTTTACCTTTCTTTGGAGAAAGTTTCAGCAAGATTAAAAATTGATTTAGAAGCACTTTAATATGCTGCTCCAGCACTAGGCCTACACAATTTATATAACCAGCCTATGTGGCTGGATTCTCCAGAACGTGCAAAGACATAAGGTCCTCAAATTATCACTATGACAGGCCAGATTTCCTATTAGTTACATATATCTATTTCCTAAAATTTTTCAAAGACAGAAGTGTGTGCAATAGAAACAAAATACAATAGACACGAAACAGTGAATCTTCCTGTATGCAGAGGAAATGTCTGAGGAAAACAAGTTTTTTAGGAGGCCAGTGTTTCTTCAGTCAGCAGGCACCGAGCTGAGCAAGCCACAAGAGGGAGTGCAAACACTATTGAAAAATGTAAAACACGAGGGAAAAGGTCCAGGACCAGGCAGTGCTTCATGCCAAGTCTGTTGTTAATAATGGGCCTTCTCATTTGTACTAAAAATCCATTTAATTTCCTCTTCAGATCTAACGTGTTACAAGTGTTTCTTCAATACTAATCTGGTCAGAGGAGAGCAAGAAAAGAACATTCTTTATGTTTGAGCTGGATAAATGGAATTCAGAGCCAGGTCAGAGCATCAGGCAAGGCAGCCTTGGGCACCAGGCAAGTGGAACTCAAAGGCTGCAATGCTTGGCTGCGGCAGAAGGAAACGGAGATCAGCTGGGCGCTTCTCCCTCCTACTTTTCATCCTGCTTTTGCTGCCAACGACAGAGGGACTGGGGCATGTACAAGCACCAGGCTAACCCCAAAGGAGCACCTGCTGCCACCCTAAGCAGCAGCAGGAACAGGCATTCCTTCCTCTGGGACAGTTCCAGCCTCACCTCCCTCCTTTTTTTCTTCATGAGAAATGAAAATGCTCATTAACTGTGGTGACACAGACTGACAAAAGAAATACCCAGCTGCAGATATTTTCAAACTGAGATGTTTGCATGTGTGTCAAATATGAGTTTGCAAAATCTTCCACCATCATAGCCAGATTTTTCTAATCTCTTACCTCTGGATATTAGACAGTCAAATTCTGTACTTGAGCTGAAGGTTGTTTTCATAAGCCAAGGATAAATGTATTCTTAAAAGCTGCTCTTTCTGGGTGGTTTAACACAGTATAGTGGTTGCATATCCATTTCACTCAGCTGATGCAGTACTCTAGCAGGAAACAGCAGCAGGAGACCAATGTTATGCAGGGCACGAGCAAAAAGGGTATGCTTGTGAATACTGATCTCCTGACTGATGTAATCACTGTGACAAAAAAAAAAAAAGTCTCAATAGTATAAGGCCTAACTCTTCTGCATGAACTTAGATACATTCAACACAAATCTAGTTTCTTCCGGGAGCTGAAAAAGGAGGGAGGTGACATGCCTGTGGAGCAGATCTGTTGCTATCCTGTGGTTTCTTGCCTCCATGGGATCCAGCACTGCAGCAGAAGCCCTGGCACTGGTAGGTCAGTGGGCACCGCTGCAGGATTCATGACTGCCTCAAAACACAGCGTGATAGGGGATCCCTCCCCCAGTGTGGAGATAATGAAATGCCTCCCTACAGTTTTGACACACCAGGTGCTGGGAGGCAACAAGTAAACTGAGGCTTCTGCATTTGCAGATTAAAAATAGTGTTTTAGGTAAATCATTATATGTATTTTTCTATTAATGCAAAAAATCTATGAAACATCCTTAGGCAAAATTAATTGGCTCTGAGGATATCATGGTAATTACCACACCTGTAATTTCCCTTTGCATGACAGGATCATGAATGTTCTTACCAACTACTTAATTAAAAATCTTCATTAATTATACACTCTGCACATCCCTTCTTATCCTTCTGTCCTTCCCACTTTCTCCTTCTCTGATTTCTTAGTCTGCACTTCTGTTACTCAATGAACAACTAATTGTTCAAATGCTAATTCTAACCATTGTCCGTTACATGTAATGGGAGAGAAAGGTCCAGCATCAGTCTTTCCATCTACACTGGAAATTTACACAAATTTTCCAGTTGTGACAACAGACCAAAGATGGACTTTTAATCTTTAAAAATATGACAAAACTGAATAAACGATGCTACTCGAAGACTGACAGTTACAACACATAAATTCTGTAGCAGGGTGTGTGAGTTTTGAAACAGTGCTGCAGTAAGTACAGAAAACAGTTATATTTAAAAGATGAGCAAATAGGACTGCAGCACACTAACTTCACAGAGCCATAGTCACAAAGCCAACTACAAGCTACAAGAAAAAGTTACCGCCAACAGTTCAAAAAATTTAGGCTTAGGTTGTTAATTCAGCCTACACCTCCAGGGACACTGACACTCAAAAAGGCATTGCAAGGGCATCACAGCAGGGTGCCCACATTGCTGGCTCCACAGTTTTTAATTTTTTAATGAAAAATTGTTCATTTCATGAAAGGAAATTAAATCTCACAATTTCAATGAGTATCATTTTACGAAGTTTCAGTCATTCCGTTCCATTCCTTTCACTTCATTTCAGAATTTTGTTTTTTTCACCCTAACCGTTTTGCAAGGATGGGGCTGTAGCTGAGATGCCCATCCCCATTTATGGCCCTAATCTGCAAGGTGTGAAGACAGCAATGTTTTGCCCCTACCATAATTCTCTTGGCAGGCATTTTGCAGCCCCAGTGTCTCTGGAGCTCTAGGCTCCTTTCCTCTCTTAGCCCCAACTCTAGGCCTAATGGCATCTTGTCGCTGGGATTTCTGATCACCATGGGAGATTTAGAAAGATGTAGGAGCAGCAAAATCAGTGCTCTTCCAGGATTGCCTTGGCATGCCTTTTCCAGCCCCAGTTTTTCTGGAGCTGTACGCTCTTGCAGCTCTCTGAACCCTAACCCGAACCCTAATGGCAACTCATCACTGCTGCTGTGATCCCCATCACCATGGCTGGCCCAGATTCCAAAACTGTAGAGTGAACAATCTCAGTACCCTGCCATGATGAAATTTCTTCATTTCACAAAAGGAAATGAAATCTCGCAATTTCAGTATCACTTCATGAAGTTTTGGTTCATTGTATTTCATTCTATTCCAAAAATCTAACTTCAAAGAATTTTAATTTTTTTCAACTTCATTTCACTTCCTTATATTTTCTTTCTTTGTCTTTTCACTTCATTTATTGATTCCTTGTTTCATTTCCTTTCATGAAATTTCCCAAAAGGAAATGAAATCTCGCTATTTCAATGAAAATCATTTAATGGAGTTTCAACTCATTTCCCTGCACTTCAAACAGAGTACATAAGATCAAAAATTTACCACAACTTCTAGTGTTTACTTTTCATATATTGTTACATGACTGTCAGTGTGGTAAATACGTTGTACATACTCTTAATAAAGAATCACACACTATTATTGTTAATTACTCAAATTTTACCTTCATAAATCTCAGCAGTGGATAGTTTCTCTTCACAAACTCTCTACTTGATCTTTAGAAAGGTCAGGTGAAACACTGAAACACGATTGTTTTCTCAGATTCTAGTACTTCCCTTCAAACTGTAATCAACAAGCTACAATATCAGATCATGTCCTAGTTGGTGGGGAAAAAAATATTTCACTGAGAATAAAATTATATAAATAAGACCCATTTAATTATTCACTGAAGGCTCAATATACAGAAAACATTAAAATACCAGAAGTTCTGAATGGCAATCATAAAATATGGTTTAAGAAAATTCAGAGTAATGACTTCCATCAACAATTTTATCAGAGCTTTCCATATTGTGACCAAAAGTGAACTACTTGGAGAGCTTCAGATGGTGAATTCCTTTGGTATTTCACAGTTTAAGAATGTAATTTCCTTTGGCAGCCCACAGACACTGCCACTGAAACCAGTCTCCAGCCTCAACAGTCTAGTGGCTGAAATCCATCTCATTCTCATGTCTCCAACTCATCCCTGCAGTGGCTTTACTTGGATGACATTTACTTTTGTCTCATTGTATTTACTGCTGTCATCTATTTGCTCAGTGTCATCACTGGTGATAATAAAAATGACAGAGGAAGAGCTGAAAGTCACTTTCTTCTTTGGCCTGTCCCCTGCTTTCTGAGACATCACTATTGGTCGTAGTGGTTTGTCACTCCCTGTTGCTGGTGTCTCTTTCATGGTCCTCTGGAATCTCATCAGGCGAAAGCACAGGAGCTGCAAAAGGCAGCGTCGGAACTGCAAGAGAGAACAAACAATGATGTTCAGCTTCCTAAGCATTCACTATCACCTACAAGCAAGTGAAGGGCACAGTACAGTAAAGACTCAAAATAAGAGACATCTGCGTATCTTCTGAGTTTGTTTCTGTAACAAAACATGGTGCCTTTGTAGTGGGTACTTTTTTTTTCTACATCTGAATAGGATCATTGAGCCAACAGAGGACACTGAAATGCAACTGAATAATTTACCAGCTACAAGATCTGCAAAAGACAAGAGGACTAGGTTCCAAAGTGTGCTATAGGTTTTGTTTCCATATTCAAAAATTACACATTAGATCCAGCAGGGGAAGAATATTCTCAATAACAAACACTTCACAGGATACAGAGTGAAGGAACAAGGTGAGGAAGGGGATACAAAGGGATGTTTTCTTCCTTTTAAGTAACTCCAGGGTCTGGAATTTTAACAAAAGCATTTAATATTACAGATGTAAAATGAAATTTCAATGTTGAGTAATACAAAAGTCAAATGTTCTCATTGAATATGGATGGAACAGGAGTCTTTCAGCTAACTAACAGCTATCTGTGACACAGGAAGCCTCTTCTATTGTGTGACAAAATAATGTGAGGTATTCAGTGAAAGCTCACACCAGCACACAGAATGGAAATTTCAGTAGTAGCACTGTATTAATTCTCTAATTATGATAACCCCTTGAACAAAACAAAGATCCAGGTATGATGGTTAGAGGAGGCGTTCATTCAGTAGTTCCATGTCTGTACATTTAAGGCTCAAATATGATCCTTTGGGGAAGAACTCTGGTTCTACAAGAAATAAGAGGACAACTTTCCCCTTTGTTCAATAACCTATAACAAGCCTTCCTGGAACATATGAAGAAGACTTCAATCAACCAACCAAAATATCAAAAAACCCCAAAACAAAACCAACAAAAACCTCAAACACAACAAACATCCAGGAGCAGGTGTGAAATAATGCACTTTTTCTCTGAAAAGGGGGTAGGACATCTTTTTTTTATCTTCCAAATAGCTATGTTAAGGATTACTCCATATTATCCTGCATGGCCAGTGCCTCCAATTTCCCAGATATCATGAGAGAAGCAATCTGACATGCCAAGTTGGAAGAAGGTTTTGCTGTGGAAAATTAATCTTACTCTGACACAGGAAAGGCAACAGGTGTGTCCTGTTGGGAAAGGAAACTAGCTAATTACAAGATCTCATAGAAGGACAGAGAAAGAATGGTCATGTGGAAGCCTTGACAACTTCAGAGGTAATGGTATGCCTCAGAGGAGCAAAGAAGTTAGAAAGTACAAGCATGTTAGAACCAGGTCAGACAGGGGAAGGTTATTATAGAGAACTTGTTTTAGGATTCCTTCTGAGGGTAAAATAATTTTAAAAAAAAAAAAGGAAAAATACTATCATCTTGGTCCTAATCTAGAATAAAAGGGAAGAGAAAAATACTTCACAATGCATCTCCAATAAGCATGTTCAGATGATTGATACTTACCCTGGCTGTATCTTTACTGGCATTATACCTGGTATAAGTTCGATTTGCTGCTGGCTATCAGAACCCATAAAATGTTTTTCAGATAAGATACTCAGCCTGACAACTAGGCACAGAGTCAGTTTACAATGTGCATGTTACACTTCCAGTTTCAGTCCTTGTGTTCCTATACACAGAAGTCAGAAGCAAGCTTTTTATTCCTAAAAAACAGACACTGATTATTCTAAACTTCCCCTGATGGAGTTCTACTGTGGTAAGGGAGTGATTCAGATCTTCAGAGGTCTTCTAGCAGCAACAAAATTCATGGATAAACTGTCAAAGCTAGACATTTAAACTCTGACACTCTCTCCCAACCCTTTCATGTAAGCTAAATGTTTGAATTCACATATAAACAAATCAAATTTCTAATTTAACCATCAGGGATTTTATTTCTTCTAGATTGTTTCCATTTATCCTAGCTGTTGAAATTTTTAAAATTTTTTTCAGTGTAAAGTATATCAGACCTACATTCCACAACTGTGATACTGGTTACTAATAATTCAAACAAGAAAACCTTTAATGTACCTACCTTTCTACTCATGAAGATATAGATAACTGGATTATAAGCAGTGCTTGACTTGGCAAAGAAAGATGGAATGATAGCTACTGTTGGAGTTACAAGATTGCTATAGCCATATGTTATCAAGAGAGACACCACTGCATAGGGCATCCAACAAATAAGGAACGTGGAGATCATCAAGAAACACATTTTAGCCACCTTCTTTTCATATCTTAGAAGTTTGATCACTTGAACTGTCTGGAAATCTTCTACACAGCGAAGCTGTAGAGAAAAAAATAGTAAAAAAAAATAGCTTTATGTTTTACTTGAACCTGAATAGTTCTACATTTACTTATAAGTGACTGACTCACTCTTTTAGTTTAAGACACAGACACCATACACCTTATCTTTTAAACCATAATTCTTCTTTAAGTTTACATCATGTTTCTCAGATTTTCATTCTCTACATTAAGTGCAAAAAATACAAGCTGGGAAAAAATAGAATAGCCAATCTACTAGAAAACAAGGAATTCAGATATGTTACAAAGCATGCTGCAGTTATAAGTATTTTAGAAAAACAGCCCTCAGCTACTTCACAAGCAGTTTGCATTAGTGGTCTTTGTTTGACTAGTTAGACAATCCTGTAGATTTGTGAAAAAAATCTTTGGTGAAAAGACAATTCATAAATAGATTTTTCTGTGCTGTTTGTCACATAGTTTGTTGTCCTAAAATTATGAAATCTCTAAAGCAGAATACTAGGCAGCAGGTTCCCATGTTACCTGAGTCATAAAATAAGGAAAAGATAGGACATGCACATGAACATACTCCACAAATTATCCATTGTGCCGATACTGTTGACCATAAATTTGAATGGGTCCAGACTAACTACCCACAGAATATGAATCATTAATACTTTCTCACTCTAAGGATTTGGATTGAATTTTCAGGTGAGGATCTGATGTGGATTATCAAGCATAAGCAGTTCCCTACTTCCTGCCAGTAAAACCACACAACAGACCTCAGTACCTCTAGGCTGGTTCTCTCCCAATCCTACAACCCATCTAGTGGTACCTGACATAGATGGAACATCAAATATTCAAAAGTTTAAAAGGAAAGTCAGAGTGCAAATTTGGCTTGGATCCAATCTTAATGTACAGCTTCAACATTTTTCACTGATAATATCACATTAAAGGAAGTCTTATTTGAACTAACTTACCATTCTTACTGCATGCAGAATGTGGCCATAGCAATAGGCCATGATCCCAACAGGTGCTACTAGACAGCCAAGGAAAAAAAGGAGCACAAAGGAGGTGTCATTGGGATCCTTTGACTTCCAGTCCACTGAGCAACCCAACCCATGAATTTCCAGCGTGTATCTGTTCCAGCCCAAAAGAGGAGCTCCAGTCCAGGCCAATGAGTACAGCCAGATGTACGTGATAGCCCGCCAAGACCAAGAGAAGTCAATCACTTTTGCATGGACCACCCGAATGTAGCGTTCATAGGCGAGAGCAGTGAGAGTCATAATTGAAACAATTCCTGAAAAAAAAAAAAAAAAAAAAAAAATCAAATAAATTATTCACAAATACCGTAGACTGGACTGAACTCCTCTTGATAAATGTTTCCTTTGCTAGCAGGTTAACTCAAAATGACCTGGCTCACCAATAAGATTTTTTGTGTGTTACTCACTAACTGCTAAGCCAAACAGAATCACCAACTTCAAACTACTCAGAGTAGGATGCTGACATCTGGTCCATGATGTACAATGGCTAAGAAGTGGGACAAGGGAAAAAGAGACCAAGCCAATACTTCTCCCTAAACATTACTTCATTAAGTGAGGTATTATGGTCCAAGGATTGGGTTTTTTTCTGCTGGCAATTGCTGTAGAGTTTGCTGCTGTTATATATATGTTCCTTGGGGTTTGTGGTTTCCTTTGGCTGATGTTGTTTAGGGTTTTTAAAAGGAAAAGCTATCATGTAAAACTGAGATAATCAGCAATAAAAAAAAATCCTTTTAGAAACTTAGTGAATTGAGAGTTGAGACTGAAATTAAAGAAACCCTTCAGCAACTGAAAGCATCGATGTGCATCTTTAATGTGAACAAAAGGACTAGAACAACTCCAATTTATCTCAAGTATCCTGGAAGTCTTTGCATTCCAAGAAGAACCAGGAAGCCAGAGCATTACATTGCTGAAGGTGTCTCATCTGAAACATATTCCATTATTTTGAGTGTCCTTTCCTATCTTGCTGCTTTCATAAAAATATCAGTTCTTGTTTATTTATGCACTCTATTCCTTTTCTGTCTGCCTCAAACCCAGTACACTATTAACATGTCATGACAGAAATTACACATTATCTTCAGATCTCTGTATTACCTTATCCAGACACTTTTATAATTTCACAAAGCCAAGGCATTTCTGTCTTGATTAGAATACAAGAATTTCTATTTCAATGGTCTGTAACACTTGATGATCAAAAACCAAATTACCCATCAGGCAACTGCCAGACACCTGAAACGTGTTATGATTCAGTCATCAATTCAGGCTCTTAAGAAAAGGGTGTATTTCACAGCACTCTGTGAGACTATACAGATATCTGTTTCTAAATCTGTATAGCTTTTATCTAATACAAAGCACAAGTAATTTTTCATGCCTATGCACAGCACCTAATTTCTCCAAGCACATCCATATGTGCCATAATGTGCATGTATACAGCTCTAAGAAGGTTAACTCAGCATATTTCACCACCAAAGAGAGAACAACCATTTTATACTCAACAGGAACCTGATCTCACTTCTAAAAAAGGATAAATATTTATTGAAGATAAATTAACAACAGCACAGAAGGACCAGCAACGTGGATTTTAGGAAGACAACTAAGAGTAACAAAATCTAGAGCAACACAGAGCCTCTTTGTAAAGGAATTCAAAAGCAAAAGCAGTTTATATTAACCAAGTATGTCTCAGTAGGATATACTTTAGGATTGTAAGGAAGTTACTTTATGCTGCATTATTAAATTATTCCCTTTTTAAAAGAGGTGAACTTAGAAAGTTTTCTTGATTAAGAGAACTTCCCACTCTGAAAGAAAATATGCCACACTCTTTCACAGATGTCTTTAAAATGAAACAATTTTTTACTGTGCTTTTTTTCTTGTTATCTTTAAACCTGCATCTCAAAAAGATGTAGACATTGTTGGTCAACATTGTGACCTTTCACATTTAGTTTTGTGGGGTTTTTTCCTTGTACAAATCATTGCTGTAGAATTTCACTTTCATAGTTTGAAATCAGACTAGCAAATGTGGGCCAGAAGGCTTCCAAAGGCCTACATTTGGGTTCATTGGTGGGTTTTATGTTTGTGGTTTGTTGTTGTTATGGTGTTGATTTTTTGTTTGGGGGGGAGGGGGATTAATGAAGTTGAAAAATAGTCCTCCACACCCTTTTTTGTGACTTAACATGCTGAAAATACATTAAACAATGTGAATCTAAGAAAAATATTACCAGGCATTAGAAAATGACTACAGGATTTTATAGGTACCATTCTACACTTACACTGACTCAGGTAAGTGCTTTATTCAATCAAATGCAGTGTTCTTCCTGAACACAAGGTAAGGCAAAAAGTTCCCTTCCATTTCTCTTACTCAAAGATTAGGAATTATAAAAGTTTACCTGACAGTTATGGTAGTCATCCACAGAAATGTTTATGGAGGAAAATCACATCACTCAACTAAAGGCTCAGTTTGCTTATATAGTGCACTGCAGCTTTCTCTGATCAGTGAAGAGTAAGAGCAGCTTCTCAGCATGATGAGTCAGAATACCTAAATTAACCTTTTGCTTTTTACCACCTTCCTTCATTCAACAGTATTCAATGACTAATGTCCCTGTATGGTCTTAAAACTTCCCCATCCCTTTTATGAGTGCTGAATTCCAGCCATGACAAAGTAATCAAAAGCACACATGCTTGGCTGAAAGTAGAGGTGTTCACAAGCAATAATTTACTGAGTCCTTGACACTCTCAAGGAAGTCATAGGATGCTCAATATCTCTAAAAATCTGTCTGTGCAGATAAATATTTGAACAGTGTTCTCTCAAGCCCCTTTCAGCCTGAAAGCACTGCTCTTGAAAGACATACTTGAATTTTCCTCCATGAACTGTAAATGGGACCTTGGGCAGCCTGTTGGACAGTATGCACCAAAATGCAAATCCCTTTTCTGTTGGTATTCAAGGAGTGTCTAGCAGCACACAGACATGAGGCAGGAAATGCAGGTCACAGCTTATGTATGATTTATGCATGCCTATGGCTCTGTTTTCTGTGCTTCATTCCATTTCTGTAGTCTGTAGCAGAGGAAAGCACTGAATTTTACTTCTCTCCCTGCCCCCACTCCTCTACAGGAGCTTTTCTGGAAATTATTAAATTTCATCCTGAGTGAGTTGTGTATTTTAATATGATGAAATGTGTGCTGATTAAAAAAACAAATCTGTTACAGAAAGCCATCATGGTTATTGTTTGGCTATTAGCTTCTCCCTTAGCAAAAATGCACATTTCAAACCAATTTCTACCTTTCATCTGAAACATATTTTGTTATGCTTCTTGAGGTACTGGAGATCTACATATTTTGATTCAAGGCTAAGACCCAAGATTCTGAGGGCTGATTTACTCTACCAGCAATTCACTCTTTCTAACTCTTTCAGAAAGACTTTACTGCCCAATGTTTACAGAGACTGCATGTCTGACAGACAGATTTTCATCTCAGAAAATACTCCTATCTGTAAGTGCTGATTATAAACATAAACACTCTTTGTGTTTAGGAACCGCTGCTAGTTTTAGCTCTGATGTAAGCCTGGGCAATTACCCTGGCACAGATGGGTCATTTCCACTGAAGCTGCAGATAAAAGTAGCAAAACTGAAGTGTCTTCTTGTTTAAGCCACTAGTTTGCAATTTCTATTGTGCAATTCCTCCAGCAGACAGCCACACAGCATCAGGGAGCAGTGACAATCTACTTCTTGTTATTTGGATGTTTATGAAGAAAATTCTCATTTTTGCCTTTTTGTATTGTTTTCCTACTGAAACACTGCATTTAGTGTAGATTTGATTATGTACCCTATGTGATAATTATCTCTTCCCTGTTCTGGGCTTTTCCAGGAGTCAATTCTGGATACATCATTAAATACTTCAATCTGCATGGTGTAGGTCATCACAGAGAAGACTGCAAAACACAGCTAAGCTGTACTGTGTTATACCATACAATATTGCAGTGCTTTCAGAACTCAAGTGTTTGTTTCAACAAGTTTGAACAATCACAACAGCTTCTGCCCTCTCCGTGAAATAATACACCTTATTTTCATATTGAGCCCCTGCCCCAAGCATGGCCTATAATTTGGTCAGGGGTGATATCAAATATTCCCAGTCACTGGGCATCTCTACAGAGTAACTGCAGTATCATGTAGCAAATAAGAGCCATTTCTGAGACAGACCATGGCTTCTGTCAAAGGCCACATTATTTTCTGTATCAATTAATCATTGCCATACATTCAAGTGCTGAATTCTCAGGTTTGCTGTTTTCTGAGATTCTCCTTGGGGTTGCTGTTCCCCAAGGTAATAAGATTTTTTCCTAGGGTTGCTGTTCCCCAGGAGTTTCCTCGGGGTTGCTGTTCCCCGAGGTAATAGAGTTTTCAGTCTTCTCTTTTGCCCTAAGTGTTTCACACCGAAGGCAGAGACGACAAGCTGAGTCCGCCAGTGCATGTTTCCAAGATTGTTTATTCTTCATTATCTCAGTTCTTTCTCAGCTCTGCCAGGTCTCCCTGGCAGGGTACATTATCTTAGTTCTTTCTCTGCTCTTCGAGGCATCCCCAGCAGAGCAGGACACGCGGCAGGACTGGGCGGATCAGAGAGCCCCGTACCTTATGTACAGTACCCCTGACCCAACCACTGTCCAAAACGTACTTTTTATTTACAAAATTTTACCAATGCCCACTACCTATGCTAACGGCATTTCTACTCTAAACCAATCCTTGAGATCCAACTCAGCAGAAAATGGGGGACGAGAGCAAGAACAAGGAGCACAGGGGCCACTCCCCAATTCCTCCATCTTGCCTCTTCAAGCCCATATACTAAAATCCTAGATTCTACATTTACATTCTATGATAGACTAAATACTACTTATTTTTAATTCTCTCAGCTTGTGATTCTTCATACAATGTGGGCATTCACTCCCATGGACAGGGATCAAAGGCAGTGTCCTCCTGGGCTCTGTGTGAGGCTGGTTGACCCCCTTGTACAGATCCCAGACCCCCTTGTCCGGTCTCCAAACCTTCCAGGGTGGCCAGAGGGATGTTCTAGACTCCAACACTGAATGACTATTTTTCATACCTAATCACAGAAGAAAGCCACCCATCTGCAATCCCTCCTCACCTCTTTTCACGTCTGAAAAGCTAGACAGCAGCAATTTAGTAGAAGCAAGTTCCTGTCCATGGCAAGAAAAGGTGTTGCACTCTCTAGTTTTGAGGTACAAAATATATAACCAGTCTATTTGAATTCAGCAATTAGGCATTACAATAAGTTTTAGGCACCAGCTATGTATCACTGCTAATTTTTCAAGCAATTTTAACACCTGCATTCAAATCTAGGCAGGGGAAAAAAACACTTCTCTTAGACATAACAGGCTTCAAGTATATTTTATATGTAGCTGTCCTATAAATTTATGGTGAAATAAATCACCTCTCCCAAATTCAATATTTCAAGTGATTAACTCACTCTGGAAAAAAAAAAGAAAAGCTAAAGCTGAAAGCATGCTGATTGAGCCTCCAGCTATTTGTAACACAAGATCCTAAAACTATCTGCTGAGTAACAATTGAAAATGCTTTTAGTGAGATTAAATCAGTGCATATAACATACATGGGTAATGCAAGAGGGTGGCACAGGACATCACTGTCACTGTGCAGGGAAAAGCCTTAGCTGAACAGGCTGTAAGTGAAGCCAGGTCCACAATACACTCTCAAGCAATTAATCCTTACTTCAGTGTTTGGTGAGTGTGGTGGTTCTGTTATCAGCTTGCCTCGAAACAAACAAATAAAAGAACCTCAGCTGTACAAGCTGTACACAGCATAGCTTTTCACAGGAGAGTACAGTCTGTAAAACTACAATTTTTCTCATCCTCTAGTTCACATTACTGTAATGGAGCATACACCCAGATTTCAAATTGTTTTGGCAGCTCATCAAGATCTAGCTGCTACATACCAATGGTAATTTGTCCAGAAGAGGCATAATACTTTTAATTAATTTGGCATTAAAATCTGGGAGTGTTTTTTTTACTCTTACAAAAACAGCTTACAGTTAGGAACGACAGAGGTCTCTAACTACACTTCAGTAACAGTAGCCTTTCAATTGCAAACAAACTTTAATGACATAAAGCCTACCCCAGAGTACACCCCGACTATGCAATCTTCTGTCAAGAGACTGCATCAGATAAAGAGTCTTAGTGCCTCAAGACCTTAGTTCCTCAAGACCATTCCTGTTATCAGCCAGTTTCTTCACTCCTTTCTCCCTTTGCACAATTAAACTTAGAAGGTGTTAGAACACCAGTACTGGGCAATGGTTTATCTACCATTACTTTTAGCTGAAGTGATATATTCTTCAGGGGCTATGTGTGTATGCTCCATGTGATAAAAACAGCTTACCTCAGAACCTCAGGACCTATTTCTATGTACGGAAGGCATTAAAGCAGACACCCACTGCCTGGGGGTGAGCAGTACACAAATTTCTCTTGTACACATAAAGATCTGACAGTCACTGTCATTCAAAAAAACCCCTTGAACAGCTGTGAGAACGCAGCAGGTATACAGAAAGATCATGACACCCTTGCCCCATATTTCACAATTACCCTCTTACCTGAAGAAAAGAATTATCTATGTCTGCTAACCAAGACTTTTGGGTACATTTAGCTGTCAGGTGTCTTCTCTAGAAATCCCAAAAAGATATCCTGTCAGTGATAGACAGCACACCTCCCAGATATGAGTTGTATTGCTAAATCAGATAAAGAGATTACACAGATCTCTACTTACAGCTTGGTTGACTACAGACAGGGAAAGAGTTAGAAGCTTTTTACATAAAGAGAGAGTGGCAGATGCAGTAGGGCCAGCACAGAGCTGACTGCACACCTCCACAGACAGGTGGCCTTCATGGTATAAATACATCACTTAATTCATGTGCAGCTATCATATCACACCAGGATACATCTCCTATAACAAAATAAACACCGGAACTCAGTGAAAGAAAATTAAGTGGGGATTAGTGTCTAAAACAGACAACTACGTCACAAAAGCTTAGACTAAGACTTGTCAGGTAATCATTTATGTCGTTTTCCCTTGACTAATATATGAGGTGCTAAGAATGGCTTTGTAGTGGAGAAAAAAAGCTCTTCTTGCAGCCTCTGCTATGAAGACATGTACCTAAACTGTATCTTGACTTCAGATTCTAACAAGTAAAAGAAAATAGGAATGGTTATTTACAAGCACAGATGTTCAGTACTCAAAATTATCACTTTTGCACTGTAGCAAGCAGGTGTCTGTACCTTCTAAAGGCTCGATGAAAATCTTTCAAGTCACAGAAAACATAGGCAGTAGCACAAACATCAGGTTCTGAGCTGTGCAATGCAGCTCAAAAGTAGATGTTACTACACAGGCTTGTCTCACATAAAGTTATGATAATGCAGAAGTAGACTACAGTGAGGAACACGAAATCCAGCCATTTATTCCTAGACAGACAATCTCTGCTGCCATCTTCTCAATTTAAAAGTTTCAGACTGTGAACATCTGCTTACAGTGTTTAAGTTCTGGATCTTAACATGCCTCCAACTCGCTGGCAAAATGCGAAGCACTCGTACAAAGAAAATGTCCAAGATCATACCCAAGAATGAAATCACAAAGCTGTAAATAAAGAGCTTTTGGTCATGTCATCTCAAATGAGCCAGACTGGGTCCAAGCCCAGGACATACCCACACTACTAAAGTAAACTAATGTGATCTGTTATGATTTAACAGACTCCATATCCACGGTATCAGAGCTACCACCACTTTATTGTGTCACTGTGTCTTACTGAGCAACTGACTACTGCAAAACTGTAAGTATTCTGCTTAGTTAATGAGAACTTCACTTTTCAAAGCTGTCAATTTTGCATATTTTCTGTATATTTTTGATCAACTTTGTATTACCAAAAGTTCCTGGAGAGAGTGTTATACTTTCAGAAGCACGTGTACGTAATACACATGTAAGACTTCCATTACATTACTTTCCCTACCACCACCACCTCAAAATAACAGGTGACTTGGGCTGTTATATTTTTATAAATGTAATATCTGGTTACCCTGAATGACATCTTTAATCAGTATCTTCCCCACTATTGGAGGGGAGGGGGGAGGAATAAACAAAGAAAAAAAACCCACTAAAAACAAAACAAAAAAACCCCCACAAAATTCCCCAAAGGAAAAAACAGAACCAAAACATTACCAAACAGGGACAAGCAAACAAACCTTCAAATTACTAGTTTTTCCATAAACACATTACAAAATGAAAATAGAAGCCATAGTAGCAATAATCCAGACAATCCAGATGGCAAATGGGCTATGATGCTACCTGCAGGGCATCATTTATAATGTCTTTTTCCTCAGCACTGACATTCCCCTGCTTTCCTAATGCAGGTGGAGGACCACTTATCTTCAAAAACAGGAAAGAAAAATCCTTCTATTTCTAGATGAAACTATGAAAACAATACTGTGGAGATTAAAATTAGACCTCACTTTATCAGATTAGCATTCAATTATGATAGCCAAGTTACATATTTTTGATTGCTTTACATGGCAGCTGAAAAAAGTAAACTAAGGCATCATTCCTGAACATTAAGTCGTGCATTTACTTTCCACTTTCATATGATCAACTATACGCAAACATGCACTTTTCTAATAATAATAGTAATAAAATTTCTTCCCAATGAACCACATTATGGAGGAGGAACATAGCATGACCAATCACAGGAAGATGTAATTTTACAAACCACAGATGCTAACTTGACGACTTTGTAGACAAGGCCCATGGATTTCCCTACATTTCTTTCAGAAAAAAATGCTAAATAGAAGGATGCAGGAAAGCATCAACACTAAATATATTTCTAGTAACAAATTATGTAGCACATCTCAAAATAAACAGAAATTAAAAGTCACGTGTGATCAAGCAATTTCCTTGCCAATTTATACACCTCACTGTTTCTATTTCTACTATTTCAGAAGATGCTATGAGATTATTATAGTCTGGTGTTTTACCCTTATTGTAAAGGGTAAAAATAATAAAGGTACCCTTGTACCTTATTTTTTGAACCTATATGGAAAATTCCTCCATCAAAAATAATAAGTATTATATATAGGAGATAAAGGTAGGAACAGAACTGTACTTTACATCCCTTCTGTAAGATTAACATTCAGTTGTCTGGCAGCATCTGTTTGGCAGACTAGTACTTGAGTTTCTCCAGAATTTGAACAGGCTGAGTGATGGAAATAAACTTATGCCAGCAAGGTTCTCTAGTACTTTTCCTGATACCAACAGCTACACAAACGTCTGAGAGCAGATTTCTGCACTGCAGAAATCATCTGGTACCAAACACTGCACAAATGATTAACTACATCCTGCACCCACCATAACTTTCAAGACATAAAATTTTTGCTGCACTATGCAGCAATACCCAAATCAAGCATGAGCAACCATGCACCTTGGCAGAGTAGCCCACCAAATGCAGACCACAGAGCCATGTGAAACAAAGGCTATGTATGCAGGAAAGCTACAAAGCTGATTGCAGATTTTAATGAATCACCCTAGAGTCAATTTTCACTGTATATTTGTCCAGTGGGTGCACTGTGATCCACTTCTAATTTATACACCTCTGCCAGAAGAAGTATCTAATATGAGCTTTAGATTTCATTACTGGTTAGCCAAACATTTACTTTCACCATTAGAAACATGAGTCTCTTCTTTTGCAGCATCCTTTACTGATAAAGAAAAAACAATACTCCTTTTAAGATATTGCATGTACATAGCTGGACTACAACCTATTCTTCTGCAGACCTCTGCAAAGGCTATGTATTCATTTCAGGAAGGAATGCAGTGAAGAGATTATAGGTTTTGAAAATTGAACTAGTCTAAGTACTGCTTCTGCAGTGCTAAAATTTCACAGGAATCAGTGGTTTCCCAAAGCCCAACTGTGGCACCGTTATTACCCGAAATTTCACGTATGGATAAGGAAATTCAAGGTACTGTCACACACTGATTAGCTTTATAAACAGACAAGTCGCAGCACTGAGAAGGCTGCTGGGGAGCAGCTTCTCCACCTGTTCCAGGGAGACGGAACACTGCTGACTCTACAGCCAGAATCATACGTGCTCCTTATCCACAGATTGCAGCACTTTCCTCCTATAAAATACAGTCGTTTATGCTCATGAATTCTGCGCATCACTAGGTCAACTCGAGACCTCTTCTAACAGCGCTACTGCCCTTTTCCCTAAATGTCCCATCCCTTATACAGGCAAAGGCGGGAGGTCGAAAAGCTGATTCTCGAATAATTTCCTTTTTTGCTTCGGATCGCTTTCTCCAGCACTGCAGCTCTTTTTTTTACCAAAAAGTGCTGGCTCCATTCCCCCGCCAGGGCGGCGACTGAACCCCCCCGGGCCGGACTGCCCCGCGGGAGCGGCAGGGATGCGGCGGCTGGGGCAGCTGGGAAGAGGGGACGGGGCGGTTGGGGCGGTTGGGAAGCGGGCACGGGGCGGTTGGGGCGGTTGGGAAGCGGGCACGGGGCGGTTGGGGCGGTTGGGAAGCGGGCACGGGGCGGTTGGGGCGGTTGGGAAGCGGGCACGGGGCGGTTGGGAAGCGGG
>VXBR01010760.1:1299965-1373063 GCA_013400215.1 Cisticola juncidis
CGGCGCCCGCGGTGCCGGCACCCACCGAAGAGGCTGCTGCTGAAGCCGTCACAGACGCAGCCGGCGGCGTCCCACACCCAGCGGCTCCTCAGGCAGGACATGAAGGTAAGGCTCACGCCGAAGACGGACACCAGCAGGTCGCTGAGGCTGATGTTGACGAGGAAGAGGTTGGTGGGCGTGCGGAGCCGCTTGAACTTGTAGTAGAGCACCAGCACCAGCAAGTTGTTGCACAAGCCCAGCATGCCGATGGTGGCGACCAGCAGCGCCAGCAGCTCGTAGGTGCCGGCGCTGAAGAGGGGCCGCTCGCCCGGCCCCTCCTGCTCGGGCGCCGCGGGCTCCGGGCGGCTGGAGGTGCCCGTGCCGTTCCCCGCGGGCATGGCTCCCGGCCGGAGCGGGGCTAAGCCTCCCTCCCCGCTCCCAGCCCCATGGCACACCGCTGCTCTGGGCAGGAGGAGGAGTCCCCGCTGCCTTCCCGCCCACGGAGGGCGCGCCCTCGAGTGGCTTCGCCCCCGCCTGCCCCGGGGCCCGGGCCGGGCATGACTCCTTCGGAACGAACAGCTCTTCTGGCGCTCTTAGAGCGGTGAGCAGTCCGGTTGTGGCCGGGGGTATGGCTGTTGTCTCCTCTTCCTTAAAAATCCTCTGTGCACTTTGGCTGGGCCACGGCTGCCGTCAGCAGCGCTTCCCTCACGGGGGCCGCGTCTGGGCAGACCTGCTCTGCGGCCAGCTCCGGGAAGAGGCAGAACTATGTATTTAGGCTTCTTCCCCCGATGTCCTGCCATTGAAAAGTCCTATTGCGGCAATAGTGTCTTCTCAGGAGGTTCCCCGCAGTGCTCACAGCTTGGCTTTAGGAGTTGGAACCCTACAAAGCGACCTGGCAACACCATGGCCCGTGCAAAGCTGTGGTGTGAGTGAACGCTGTTCTTGTCATCCAGGGGGCAGGTAGGACACCAGGGTGTGCACCGTGAAGCCGCCCATTTTATAGCTGTGTCTCCAGTGTCTGTGTGCAGGAATGCCTGTGTGCAGCTCTAGCTGTGCCCCCCTCAGCCCCAGCTGTGTTAGGGTGGCTGCGTGGTCTCCAAGCCCAACCCACCCCGGAGTGTTTCACTGCGAATTCTGCTCACCGGGGTTCTACACCCACAACACCTTGTCAGACCAAGCATCGGTTTTCCTCACAGGGAGACCTCTAGTTTGTTTGCTTTAATACGTGTTGCTAAGTGACAGCCTTCTTAAGGGCCCAAAGAAAACTTTCCGTTTAGGTCTATTTTTACTTTAGCTTAAAAAAAAAATCATCTCTGAAAGCAACAGAATTTTAATGTTTTAATGAGTACATGTCTCCTTGAAAAATAGCTGGGTTTTTTTCTTCTCTAATACACAGTGGTATTAAATGGTCTAGACTAAGGGTAAACAGATTGAAAACATGGATAGTGGAGGTAGTTTTGATGTCTTTCAAAACAAAACTGCATACAAATTATGGGCTTCTCATGGCAGTAAATTTTATATGACAAATTACTGCTGTAAAACAAGTAGGAACAAAGTCATAGGTCAGAAAAATTAAACACTGATTAAAGTAGCTATTCTTATTGATGTTAGCTTTATTTACAATCCATGTTGTTAAATCTCTCATATATGATGTAATCAGTAATTGAAACTTACATTAAAAAGCTAGAGCGTTCTGTTTTTTCATCTCTGGTCGACAGGGCTTTTCTCATTGCAAAGGAAGGAGCAGCTTCCTTTTTCAAAATCAATTATATGTTTTCTACCATAAAAGTTGTAGTTACAGAACACATGAATTTCTGAATTTCTGGAAATAGACCACAGTACTTGAGCATCAGTTTTAGGGAAGACATAATTTTGTCTCTCCTCATCCAAAAAAGAAACTTACCTGTAAATGGCAGACCATGTGCAAAAATACTATATCAGTGCACAATTAGGGGTTTGTGTAGAACAGTCACTGCATTCTAAAAGTCTAACAGTGACATGACTGAACTAAATTAATACTACACCTCATTGAGAACAAGACATCTCTATCTTCTGCCTGTAAAGAAAAATCTTAATTGGTGTCCTTTTATCCCTGCAAAATGAAAGGAGAGAAAAGGTGGTAAGAAAAAGTGGAAAAATTTAGTGTAGCATATAGTACATGCCAGACAATGTAGTGTCCACTGGCAGATTCCATTATATACTTAGGGTTTTGAAGAGGTATTTCAGTACAGCACCTGCCAGAAATATTCCCTCTAGATGTCTTTGAATTTATAGAAGATAAGAGAACCCATAATTTGCATTTTATAAACATCATATCGCAGAATTCCTGGTTTGAGCTTTTTTGTAGCAAAACTAAATAGATCCATATATGTGCAATCTCTGCAAGGCTTTATTTGCAAAATTCCCATTATTAATACTGTCAAATTGCTAATGTTATTCTAGTGGTCTTGGATACTTCATGAGCAGAGTTCCATTCGACTTCCATGCAGTGTTACTTCTCATAGGAGGCAAAACAAAAAGAAATGCTCTTTTATTGTATCATCAGGTCAAAGGCAAAGCTGGAAACAGAACCCTGACCCCAGCTCTAGTTCAGATTCTGTATTAACTAACCCACTCTAGAACCAATACAATTATAGTTTTAATAATCTAATTAAATCTTTAGTCAATCCTTTTCTGCTGCAAAAAGGTTTTTCCTTTACCTTTATCACTGCATAAAAGGATAGATCAGAACCATTTCCAAAAGTTCATGTGTGTGACTTACTGGAAGGGCGTAAAAGTACTAAACTTGTACGTAGCTGAGCTCATGGGCTTAAAAATGTACAATGAGAAGCAGGAATAGAAGGTCTCCAGTCCTGTACTACAAAAACAGTCTCTGAACCTCCCAAGGACCTCCTAGATCTCTTCTGCAAAAGTCCTTTTAACATATTGTCCATTATGCACAATTCACATGGGGTGGAAGAATACATTGGTTGTAAATTTTCAGGTGGCCAACATATGCTTACATATGCACAAGACAAACCTTAAAACCCAGCCTTGGAACTAATAATTCACAAGTAGAAAGTTTGCAGATGTCTGGGACTGTCTTCAAAAGTTTATAGTATTTAGTAATTTGAGTGCTTCAGCACACCAGAGCATTGAGTGTCACAAGTTAGAGCTGAAGAATCTGAAGCAGAGTAAATAAACTTTCAAAGTCACTGCTGCTCGCTAAGCTTGGATAGAAATACAAACCACAAATATGCCTCCCAGTTGTAACTGCACCATTAAAAATGTCTGGTCTTTTGCAGTGAGAAGATTGTAGGGTGGAAATGTTTTAAGGCATCCAAGAGACCTATTTCATTTTATGTTCACTGACTTATGTGTTACTTTTGCTCATTTTCTATGTTCTCTGTCTTCTGCTAGTGTGCCTTTGAAGTCACAGGCTCTTTTCCATCTTTCCTGACAAGCAGAAAGTGAGCAGGAAAGTCAGGCTTTTGTCTGTATTAAAGACATTTGTTCTAGGAGTCAGATAATGCTGGGGTTTTGATGCCTATTTTGAACTTTGTAAGCTTATTATTTCAAATGGCATGGTATTGAGCCAGAATGCAGGCTGCTCAAAACAAAACAAAACAAGAAACCCAAACCAAACCCAAACAAAACAAAACAAACAACACTTCTCAAAATGTCTAGCTATCTAGCTTCAACTTTTTTGTTTTTTTACAGTGTTCTCCTGGCATATTTTTTTCCTTACATGTTGTTTTTGCTGTTCTTTAGCCATAGTTCAGTTAGTCAGAACTCAAGCAGCTCTATCCTGATTCAACTTAAAACACGGACAGGTTTAATGAAATGGTTATTAGGAAGAAATAGCAAAGGATGGGTAAGCTTATCAAAAGAAAGCATCTTCAGGGACTGATTTTTTTTTTTTTCCTTTTTAAATGGCTGGACTTTATCTGGAGCAAAATCAGAGTCAGGAACAAAGTCTTTTGTGTCCCAGAGCCTCTTTAGGTAGAACTAAGACCAGTTTAGATCCACTGTGTGATCCACTTTGGGCTGTTCTGAACCATCATTTGGGGAGAATGTGCTTTTGCATGAGACCACCAGGAAGAGTTAACTGGCAGCCTTGTAAAGGCAGGAGCAAAGATCTGTCATCTTTACTGTTTGTCTTCTTCAATAGGTTTGGGTGATTTGTTATGAGCCGTCAAATTACATGGTCAGAATTTTAAAACTTCCATGGCATTTCATAGACTTAGGGTAGTTATTGAGATAAAGATTGAAAATTATTGATTTTTCAAATGAGGTGCCAATCCTACAATGAACTTGCTGCAGCTGTTCTTTGCACCCGTACAGACATATCATTATCTTTGTATCTGAGAATTTCCAGTAATTGAGACTAATAAGATTATGTGGTAAGAAGGGAAGAGTTGAAAGAGTCAACTTCTGAATAAACATCAATTATATTCTATTCTATATCCAGTGCTTTCCACACTATCAGTAAGGGAGACAGTGAAGGAAGTATTTTTCATTTGGTTAATGCTACTGTAGGGCTACTAATGCAAGGACTTCCTGACTCATAAATTACATATTGAATTCGCCTTTTAGATTTCACTTATCTTCTAATGCAATTCCTATCTTCTCTACCTTTTTTCAGTCCACTCAGTCATCATATCTTATTTTTAAATTGTATTAGGTTTTTCCTGTATTTTAATTTTAAATTGGGTTTTTTTTTTGTTAATTTAAACACCAAAGATGACAGAATCAGCTGGTACTGAAAGCAGTGATTCCTCATTTGGAGTCTCTTTATGTTTTCATTATGTTACATAACATGAAGTTTCCGCATGTGTTTTTGCAAGAAAACAAAGCATAGCTTTCTGTTCATAACCTCTCTATTCTGAGGATGGATGCTAATGCCCTTTATGAGCCTTAAACCACTGATATTAACTGGGAAATGAGAATATAACCTGATGTCATACAAGCTAAGATGAGAGAAACTGGAAAAATTAATCAACAGGAAGCGCTGCATAACAAGTATTCACCTGAAGGCAGTATGTCAAATATATCACAACTCTGACCAAGATATAGTATCTGACCAGCCACTGAGTACCTTGACACACAAAGGAATATTTTCCTGGAGAATTACTGTGGAAACAGCAAAAATGTATCCTCAAGCTATCCCTCCCTTTTCCAGGTATCATTGCTGCTTTTCTCTGCCAAGCCCTTTTCCTTATTCTAATCAAAAGAAATGCTCATTGCAGTAGAGCAGAAGTACCCAGAAACTTTTGGGTTCTTCCCTTGAAATGATAGAATTCCAAGCTGTTGGATTGCTTGTGTAAGGTAGCATATCATGAGACACCACTTTCCCTGAAGAACTAGCTATTTCATGCAGAGATATTTCCATGCATTATTTTTAGTAACTGTTTAATACCAACTAGTTGCTTTCCCCGTATGTTTCAGAAATGTCGTTTAGGTGATATGCTGAGTGTGTGTGAAGACTATTGTCGTTATTTGTTTTGTTTTCTTTGAAGGAGTGACTGGAATATTTTTGAAACATGTCTGTTTGGTATCAGTCCTCTAGATTGCCATGAGGAAATATAAAATGTAACTTCATTTCTACTACAATCTCCACAGAGCTAAGACTCCACGCTCAGGAATTCAAGAAAGCCTTACCCAGTAAACCTGGCATCAGCCTTGGGTAAATAATAGCAAAGTGGATCTGGAGATCAGTAGCTAAAGAACAATACAAAGAAATTGATCAGCGTAGTCTACAGAAAAGTAAGTTTAGCAAATAGTCTGAAAATCATAATTTGCCTATTATGGCATTGATGCCTTAAGTTTTAGCTTTCATAATTTCCAGATTTTGTACTGAGTTAACATATAACTCCAAACTTCATATGAAGTGTTAGCAAGTTCTCCTCACAGCTTGGTTTAACAAAACAATCCTTTTCCAGCCAGAAACCAAGGACATCATTGCAGCTTCAGGCCCAAAAAGTATAAACAGCAGTGAACTGAGGAGAGCAGGTTGGAAGGATGGGACTTCATAACCTGAAGCTGTAATTGGACAATTAACCCCAATATGTAAATGGACCAAAACCTGTAAAAGTGTAAAAATGTGTGAGCAGTTGTCCATCTTGGGTAGAGCCATGGCCAGGCTCTTGTACTGCCCAAGGTGTATCCTTTGAAGGTTTTTAATAAATACCTACATTATTCCTCTAACACTGTCTAGCCTCTGTTCCAGGGAGTCTCTCAAGGCATCAGTGTAGCTCAATAACGTGGCATCAATATTGTTTAAAGATATTGAAAAGACGAAAAATATGGATAAGAATCACAATTATATTGAAACCTAAAAGAAAGGAGAAGTAGTCCAGGTACAAAGGCCCCTAGTACTAGAATGTACCAACTAAATTAGTGAAGATATTACAATAACTGCTGAAAGGAAGCATAAGCCACACAAAGAAGCTTAAATTTTAAGTTTGTGCTATTATCTTTTGAAACAAACGTGGATTCTCCATCTTTTTGTGTCTGAAGATCAACTCTTGACACCTTACCACAAGTAGAACTACTTTAGAACAAAGTTTTGGGCTCAGTGTGGTGATAAATGGCTGATATTTATTGATCTGAACAAAAAGGAGGTGAAAGCAGAGCTAAAGGTCACATTTATTCATGCGATTAGTATGTGCGTTCCACCCCTTCAGCTCTCTCCCCAAAGAAACATTTGGAAAAATATTACTAGAGGCTGGGGGGCAATACCTCTTTGGAGGTATCAAAAACCACCCGGATGCATTCCTGTGTCACTAGCTCTAAGTGACCCTGCCTTGGCAGTGAGGCTGCACTGTATGATTTCCAACTCTAACTATTCTGTGAAAAAAAGCATTAAGTCTTTCTGATGCCACTTACATGATATAAAATGAAATAATCTCACATGCCATGTTGCTTAGTGATCCTGGTTCATGACCTGGGGACACTCAGTGAGTAGGATTCTGTGATGTGATGGGATGTTGTGACATCTGCAGTTCACTATACTGTTTTCCAGTCCTTGAGATGCTAAGTCAGGGTCTCCTCTATTTTATTATGTAATGTTTGGTATACTTGTCATGCAATTGTATCTCACATGAACTCAGGTAGGAGTTAAAGGAACAAAGCAAGTCTTGAACATGACTGTAAGAAGAGTTCTCCCTGTCTCTTTTGATAATAAAGGATGTCTGGAAAAAAGGCTCATGATAAGGAGAGTTGCTTTGCTCTTGAATCGATTGATTTCAAGAATGCTTTGGAGCAGTTCCAGAATCTAGTTGAAAAAATGGTCATCCGGAAGACCAAGGAGACTTCAGACATGTATACTAAAGATGGTGGTAAGAGATATTAATTTGGATGGAAAAGTGTAATTTTGACAAGTAGAGAACGTATCCTAGAGAGATGATAATTTTCTTCAAATCAATATTCTAACTGGAGCTGTTTGCTTTTAACAGGAAATTGGGAGATTGCACTATGAAAGTTATTTTCTCCTCCTGTTAAGATTTCTGGCCAAATTCTAAGGCCATGGTGATCACTCAGAAAATGTAATGGGTGGGGTTGCCACATATGGAAGTTAGCATGATGCTAGCTTGTTTCCATAAAAACACAAACTTGATGAATTACATAAATACAGTTACTAATTGTAAACAATGGGAATAAAATTTTGCTTTTCTCAATGCAAGTGAGTATTGCTGCTTGAAAGGATAAACTTTACCCCATAACACATTCAGGTTCAAAAAACAAATCAGAATTATGGTAAGTAAGGGAAGAAAAAAATAAGTGAGAAAATTGTGTCTATTCTTTTATCTGTTTCCTCATGCATTGTGTCATGCATTGCAAATTAAATAATCTTGAAAAGAGCAAATATTAAGACTGATTTTTTTTTTCTTTTCAAATGCTTTATTGAATATGAGAAGCTGGAACTTGCATGTTATTGGTATTGAAGGAGAAATAAAACCAGAGGTAGGGTGGATAAGAAAGGAATCTATAGCTTGCCACTTCTAAACTGTGTGGATATTGTTCCTCCCACACAGATCAGATAGACTATGATAAGTTCTATACAACCACACGAACACTTTTTGGTTCAGCAGTCAAGGATCAGAATGTTCAAGCCTTTTTCAGGAAGATTATGAGCAACCCTGATGAAAGGCCAGAATGGCCTGAGGTAAGGATTTCTAAAGTTTTCTTAAATATGAAAAACTAATTAGAATTTTAAGTGGTGACAGTATTTATCTGTTGACTGTGTGTTGTTCATGAGCTCCATGGCATAATGAAGCACTCTGTTGTTATTTATCCTAGCTGCCTGAAGCCTGGATGTGTTCAGGTCTTCAGAACGACATCTTTGATGTGCATTGTCCTCAGGCTTCTTGACAAAATGCAAAATCTCTTATGACTACAGTATGCCATTTGTCCTCTGAGGATAAGTCTATCTTAAGCTAAACCTTCAGAAATGCTTCCTCTTTTTCTCCTTTCCTCTCTTTTCTCTTACTTCTGCTTCCTTGCCTTTCTCTTCCCCTGTTCACAGCTTAAATCTGGCCCTTTGAATATGAAGCATTAAAGGTAGAGCAGCATTTTAGTAGAGTTTTTTAACCAGAGAATTCTGCATATATTATTTAGTCCTGTAGATGAATGAGATATCTGTAATAAATTTTTTGATCTCTAATGGTGGTAAATAGCAAATCTTTGTAAAAAACATGTAAGAATGAGGTAACTGTGAAACAGTAGATCAGATTTACCCTCTTTGTATCTATCTGCACGTACTTTAAGGTTTTCCTCTGCCAGAGTTGCAAACGCACTTAATGTTTAATATCCCCTCCTGGATTTTTAATCTATCTGTTTGTAAGTTATTTCTGAATCTACCTAAGAAGGTTATCTCCATAGCACCCAGTTTTTCACATTTTGTGAAAAAGTACTTGGTCAGTTTTTTTTTTAAACGTGGTGCACTTTTTTATTTTCACGTTGTTATGAGAAATGAACACTTGCTCTAGAAATGTGTCTTTTATTAAGGTATTTTCCATAGGTAGTGTTTCAAGCAACTGTTCTATAAAAATTACTGGTTCTTAGATTGCTAGAGCTGATTCTTATCAAGAGCACTCATCGTCACATATTACTACAGGACTTTTTGTTTATTTCTTACCCAAAGACAGAATTGTGCAGAACTCCCAGCACACAGTGACTTTCCTATGATAGCATAGGAGGTATTGTATACATGGCAAATCTGTGCTGGACTTAAAGTTTTATGGCAGGGTATTAGCAGGTAACATGAACTATAAATTTGTCAGCATATTTACATTTTATGTTACTCTGAAACATCATGCTAATATTGGAAACTTGAAGATACCCAACATCTGTTCCTTACATGTTATCAACAATTCCTATCAAGCAATTTCCTAATATCATCCTAAAATCTATGTGTTCAGCCACTTCTATTTAATAAGGTTCTGTATGGGAATATTTCTGGTTACTACCTTTCTTAACCATTATTTTTACTTACAGTGTCACATTATTGATGGATTTAGCTCTTGTCAGCTATTGAAGACTTTCCTTTCCTCCTACTTTCCTTCAAGTAGGACTTGAGGCAAATCTGGAAAATAGCTCACAGTCTGTCTGAAGGACTGATTGTCCTTTGTTTAGGGTAGTGGAACAGCAGCAAATTATGGTTGGGCTCATTAGTTTATAAGAGAAGTAAGGGAAGTTCTGTATGTTTGCTGGAGTGCAGATCATTTACTCCAAAACCTTATTGAGTTTCTAATGCAGTCAGACTAGTTACCAAATTACATAATTACATAAATAATTTGGCTACATAATTACACGAGCAAGCACAGTATGGGGTGTACTAAAAGAGGTGAAGCCCCTTTAGTTTCCTTTTGAAATCTGTGCATGATTTCTTGGGATAAAATTCCCCAGGACCCTTACTATGAACATTTCTCAAATTTTACCAAGTATGAGCTGACTGATGACAGTCTTTTAATATAGCTTGCATTTAAACTTTCTTGAAAAATGGGGATTTAGGATAGCTACTAGTTGTATAAATGGAAAGGAGGAAGCTGTGAAGTGCAAGATGAAGAGTAATGTTGTGAGAGAGTATTTTTTTCAAAGATGGACATCTGAATCTCTCAAAGAATGAAAATGGGAGCTCTGTTGTATAACATGGAAGATACTGAACTAGAATAAAATATAACATTATGTCTCTCATCCAAAGGGTCATTACTCTTAGAACTCATGAAAGGAAGTATATATAATGTCTATAATATGAGAAAGGAGTTTAAAATATCTGTGCAGCTAAGTGGCACTAATTTCCTGAAGAATTTACTAAACTACTTTTGGGTATATAGCTTGAGATCAGTAGAGCACTTCAGCTGAAAATTTTACACCCTTGAGCAGAAATAAGCTACTGGCCTAACTATCCTGTGCATGGATCTTCATCATGTTCAGTACAAATGGAACTGTCAGACTTAGGGAGATGGCCAAAAAAGGATTTTTTAAAAATTGTCTTTATATTACATTTTTTTCAAGCAAATGAGAATCTACACATCTTTGTGGAAAAGTTCTTCTACGTAGGCTAAACCACTATGCTGCATTGAATGTCTCCATTTATAAATATGGAGTTGTCTGTTTTGTCTGCCTTTTGCTAGGTTGTTTTTTCCTAGTTGAGGTAGGTGAAACTGGAAAATGAACATTGAATATGGTTATTTACGTAGCAAAACTGTACTAACAACTTAAAAAATAGATGGGCTGCATTCCTAGAGGCCCTTTGTAAGCTGACTTCTTTACAAATATTGAAGAAAGATTGTGCCTGAGTATCAGATCTCAGCAGTCTAAAGTCACATTGAAGTCACAATGGTTAAAAGAAGTAATACTAAGGTATTTACTCAAAGAATATTAAACTATTAAAATGTGAGATAACTATTTGATTTTATACATTTATCTTCCAGAAGTAGTTTTGCAATAAATTATTTGTTTAATTCTATTTTGTTTTGTTTAGATTTTTGGCTGTTTCACGCAAGAAAGGGATGGCACGTCATCCCCATCAAAAGAAAATATGGTTTTTCTTGTATCTGAAAAACGGCAGATTACTCATTCAGGTGACATACTTCATCTTACATCAAAAACTGTGTTTTTCTAATGTGCTGCTCACTTTCTTGAAAGTAGAATGTTAAGATCATGTCTCTCTTTGCTTATTTATGCTTCTTCTTCTTCTGTGTTCCAAAATACATGGGTTTTTACTAAACATTGAACACTCCACTGCTGCATTTCCCAGTCCTCTATATTCCTAAATTATTTTGAAATTATTAATTTTTCTGAACCACACTATTTATTTATGCAGTTACTCATTGTCTCTCTGTATTTTTTAAAAATATGGAGGAAGAACTGACACATCCAGAACTGTGATATTAATGATATTTAAAATGCAATACGATCCATCAAACCAAGTATAGGATAATTTATGATATATTGCATCACTACCTTGTATGTGGTACCAAAATGCATTTCAGGAAGAGAAACTATTTCAGGAAGTTCGTACTATTGTAGTCCTATTTGTTTATGTTTGCCTTACTAGTATAGTTCTGTTTGTTTATGTTTTCCCTATCCATAAGATGAAGAGTAATATTTTGTCATTGACAGTTGTCAAGAGAAAAGATCTTATCAAGGGTATAGTGAAGGTGCCCCTTCTGCATCTCACAGTAACAGTTTCTCAGCGAGGAGTGCTAACTGTGTTTAACAAGCAGGTAATTCTAAATCAAGCTCTTTATTATTCCATTAGGCAGTACAAAAGGGAACTGAGTACACTGTGATCTAACATTCATATTTTCCCATTAAAAAATATGTGTCTTTCTTATCAAAGTTAACTTTTTCTCTATTTTTTAGTAGAGCAGGAAATGTACATGGTTCTTTTTAATTATAAGCCTATTTGATAGTCCACACAAATTGATAGAAGGTAGAGATGGCTAATAATAGACATTCTTCATAGAAATTAATTTAATAGAAAATAATTTGCATTTCTGTTTAGAAAAGGTTTCCCTAAATAAAAAAATATGCTGTTGGAATTAACTTTAAGATATAGGGTGGAAATCAGAGAATTAACTGTTTTCTACAGATTCTGAAAATATCTGGAATGGACAGATACAGTTGTTTGCAAATAAGATTTATTCAATACAGTAACATCTAGAAGCTTGAAAGTCATGAGTTTTACAACAGTCTGCATGAGACTGGCTCACAGTTAGTTCCCTCATCAGTAAAATGTAAGGCTATCTGTACCATTATAAGTAGAAATTCAGGCTTAAGATGCCGCTAAACTAAAGTTTTTACATTAATTTCCGAGATGATTATATTACTATTTAGTGGTATGCACTTGTAGAAGCTATGAGATAGAATGTACTATACAGAAACCCAGGCTATCACACATCTATGCTTATAGGTGCTTTACATTTGTAAAATTTTAATGCAACAAGTTTCTTAGAAGTTATTTCAGGAGATGCAGTAAAACTTTAAAGCTGCACTAATGCTTTCTATGGGTTTTCGCTAAGCAGTGCATAATGCTTATGATGGGAGCATTTGAACCAAGAAAGCACTCTTGCAGATGATTAAATAACAAAATAGTACTGCAGTGTTGGTAAATGCTGAAATAATTTATTTGAAAGCCAGAATTCATTTAATGTTCCTTGAGAACATTATCCCTCTTATGTACCTATGAAAAATAATTTCCCAAAGTATAAGATTAAAAATAGCTCTTCTCCCTACCCCCTACATGCCCCTGCTATTTTCAAATTGAATTGCTGCCTTCTCCTTGACTGGGCTGATGTTACCTGACATCAGTGATTGCAGTGTAAATGATTTTACACCCAGCTGCTTAACACAGTGAGTTAGGGACCTAAACTCCCACTTAGAAAACTATATTCTGCAAATGACTAAGGCATTACAACAGTCTCAGAATGTGCCAGGGGAGGATTAGATTGGATATTGGGAATAATTTCTTTATCCAAAGGGTTGTCAACCATTGGAACTGCATGGGGAATTGGCTGAGTCACCAACCCTGGACATATTCAAAAGAAGTGTAGAAGTGGCTATTGGGGACGTGATCTAGTGGTAGACTTGGCAGTTTTTTAGTTTTACAGTTGGATTTGGTCATCTTAGAGGTCTTTTCCAGCTTAATTTTTCTATGATTTCGTGATTCTATCTGCAGGCTAAGCATTGTTTTCTGCAACAAAGTGGGCCTAATATGACTCCACACCTGTATACAGCTCTGCACCATCAGCTACATGTTTCTCAGGTTCTCAGATGATACTGTCTTGACCAGTACATAAGACCTGTAGGAGTAGATAGCCTCAAGGACACAGTTCAGTTACTTTAGATAAAGCCAAGTCTGATACTGTGCATGGATATCTCTTGATTAACAATACTCTTAACCTCTGCTCAAAAGCTGTCCATGACAACACCTGGCATCTCAGTTCTATGGGATGAAAGATTTTGATCCTAGTTTCTTGGTTTATGAAATGTGGAATTACTGGGATATGTATGAGGTGCCGTTGGATAATTACTGATGAGGGGTAGGGGCAGGGGCAGGGGTGAGAGGAAGTGAAAAGTCATCTGTGGGTGTTTCAGAAGGGAAAATGTTGAAACTGTTTTTGAAAACTTAGTAGTTTTGTTAAAGGACATGGAAGATAACCCTGTCTCTTCTGGATGATGGTGACATTTAAACACTTCAGGTTTCGAGCCACATTTTACACTCTTTACCTGTAGTTACCTTTGGTGAAAGATGCTGTTCCAGTGTGGGTATTCCTGTTTGCAGCCTGAAGTGCTGCCTCTGCTGGGGATTTCGCTGGCTCCAGTTGACATGGCATTGGGCCAACATTAGCCTGGGTTTCTGTATGACACATCCTATTTCTCACAGGAGCTGATGCTGTTCTAGCTGTCAATAACTATTAAAAGCACAATTCCATCAGAAGACCAGCTGATCTGTACTCTGTATGTTGTAAAAGTGAGAGTTCTTTACGTATTTTGCTCATTTCAACATTTCGATGTAGAAAACCCAAGCCAAACCAGACACTATGAAACAGTTGTGAGGGAAAGAGAAGTTTTAAGTTCCTCACAATACAAAGGGGAACAGACAGCAGACAAGGATCTTTCTCAGATCTTAACTGCCTCCTCTTTCAGTTAGCAATTATTGTTCTGATCTGCCTGTGAAGAGGAGAGATGATTTTGTTTAGACTTTTAGTTTAAGAATTACCTTGTTAATGTGACAATACCTTTCATGATTTTTCAGATGAAGGTTCTGACAACCATCAATGTTCAAGTAAGTCCTTTTTTGTCTCCTTCCTGTTAAATAATTTTAAGTAAAAATCAGCATGTACTAAATTGAAATAATTGGAAACTAAGCATTATTCTAATGCCACATCTAATTTTGAGATTTCTGCATGATTTTTCATAGGATGCTGTAGGTCAAATAGTTTGAATTTATTCCTTTCAGTTCTTGAAACAATTGAGTAACTTCATTTATTTCCTCTGATAAATGAAAACCCAGAAAAATGCTTCTTTTTCTGCCAAATGATCCTTTACCCATTTCCTTGCCAGAATTATTTCTTCTAAAATCCAAATTTTGAATTGTCATTGTAAAATTTAAATAAGTAAATTTTAAGTGTGCTAATGAAAAACAGTTCTACATTTTGCTAGGTAGATGATTGGCTACACAGTGTATACATGAAAACCTCATGCTTACCCTGGGAGTGTCACTACAGATTTTAGGTAATGAGCTTCTTTCAGATTGATCTATACACAACAGATATCAGTCTTAGCAAAGTGACATGACCCCTTGTCCTAGAAGTCAGTGTAGGTATCTTTGTGTCAGGAGGCAATGCATTTTGTTGGTTCTCTCTTGCATATTGTGGTAGTTCTAAAATGAAATAGAAGTACTCCCTACCAGAGGCCCTACTAGTCCACCTCAGAAAACAGCTCAGGGCCTGAGTTGCGTTTAATTTATTGCAACTAATCTGACCTGTGGAATCAGTGCAGAGAGGCAACTGTGAGAAATATTCTTGAGACCAACTGACTTTTGGAAACTTTGACTAGAATTAGAGTTTCTCCTACAGGAATGCTACAGGAGTGAATTTTGGTCATTCCTACTTTGCTTGTAGGAACCACTTTCCTCAATTCAAATACACAAAGGTAGGATCTCCCTGAGAGACACCAAGGGAAAGAAGCTGAAAGAAGCTGGAGTGCCAGCCTGATGCTGCAGGGGGCTGCAGGGTCCCTTTCCTTTCTAAGCACTAAGCACTCATCTTAAAATGATTCCTCAATGAAGGTGAAGGGGTTTTTGCGGTGAATGTAGGACAATATTTGGCAGCTGTGGCAGTATTAGGAGCCATTGAAGGACATCTTTGCATGTGAAAGAAGGATATGTTTAACATAATGGTTTCTCCTGGTATAATGGTGCAATACCAAAATTGTTAGGATTGTGATTCCAAACAAATACAGTACTAAAGTTGATAGTTTTAGTATCTGTGAGCATCCACTTATTTCAGCTTTGCATCAGATTCTGTGGGCTGCCCTAATCTGCTGTCACTGTTGTTACAAGCCACACTCCCATTCTTTCCCAGCTGAGATGTGTCCACTTTTTCAACCTTTCCTAGAGGCAGGAAGAAGTAGGTTAAAAATAGTTTGGATTCCTCTCCATCTTTGGGATGAACGATCAGTGCTTTTGGGGATCATTTTTGGAGATCATTACTGCTGAACATGACAGTCTCTACTGCAGAGTATGAAGTATTTCAGGGCTAAATATTTGGTTTCTGAGGGATATTTGACTGCCTGCGAAGCTGACACTTGGTGAAAAGAAAGGAGAAACGCATGCCCACAACCTTATGAAATCCCTCTGACTCTATGTCTGAAAGATTTTATGGTATTTTTTGATGGCATTTTACTTTTGTTGAATTTATTACATTCACTTTTTTTGGATCAAAGTTATGAAATGTTCAGATGGCTTAGTTAAAAATGACCCTTTTTTTGCTTTGCTCTCTGCCTTGTCTTATGGAATTGGAATTTTTATCTAATATTCTTATTTAAATGTTTGCATTGAATGGTCCTGCCCTTGATCAATTTAATTTTGTTTCATCTTTCCTCTAACTACTGCTCTGAAAAAAGAATTAAAAGGGCTTTTATTGGACTTGAGGTTCCTGAACTTCTGGATAGTTATTGAAAGATTTTGATGCTTCTGGGATATAATATTTTAAGCTATGTTGTTCTTTAAATATAAATTCACAAATTCAAATGAAATAAAATTCTGGATTTCTTTGAAATAATAAATACCACTTTCCAGATGGTTGAAATGTATCGTGCTATTAAATTTATTACCTTGGGGATTCTTTGAGAGATTTCTCTTCAGAATTTGGTCACAGTTTTTCTAATGTCAAGCATGTTTATAAAAATGGAAGCTTTCCATCTTAGTAAACCTTTTATGTAAACATTTACTAAAAATGAAAGCACAATATCTTATGTGAGTGTAAATCATCCCTCACCATGTACTTATCAAAGATATGGTGAACAATACTAGTTGAAAACTGCAGTACCAAATGATCATAATGTACAACTATGAATAGTAGCCTATGATTAATATCTAAATAGATAAACAGAGAAAGATGACTACCTTTCAGGGCTTACGTTTTCAGTTCTGATCTGCAGAAATAACAGTGCATTCTTTTCTCACTACAATTATTATGCCATTTTCAACTGTTTTACATCATCATTAATACTGGCAGCAGTGGCTAATTGATGAAGCTATATATTGCGTGCATCTTCCTACAAATGAAGTAAGGTACTGAATTCAGGGTTTATTCAGAGATAAGTTATCAGACTCCAAACCTTCTATCCATTGACAAACACTGATGTGTGTAGAGGGTGGCTTACAGATTGCAACAATCCTTATACTCCAATGCTTTCTTCCATTCAGTGTTCTTGTTCTTGAGATGTTTCAGAATAGGGACCCACTCAGGCAGAGCAACAGAGGTCTTGGCCCTGAGGATATTAAGCCAGAAAGACTGTAACACAGTAGCGCTAGAAATAAAATCCAGTGGACTGCAGCCATCAGAACTTTTGTAGCATCGTGATGGAATAAATGGAACATGAACTAGGGGTACATTTGTTACAGGGATGTTATGGAGAACAGGTCACTTCAAGAAAAACTGATTTCATTTCTTGATGAGATTATGTGGCTGAGTGAAGAGTAGCAGCATAAATAAAATACACTTAATACTCTATGCAGTATTTCACTTAGCACCACACAACCTTCTGTTTTAAAATGTGACCACTGGAAAAAAAGCAGTCGGCTGCATTGACTAACAATTGTCCAGCTAACAGGTCCCAAAAATAGTAGTCTGTGTAGAATCATTGCTGAATGATGATGGCAATATTGGTAGTGAACAAATTACTTCTTTCAAAAAGGGAAATAACATGTATTTTAAATATCACTTAGAAAAGCATAAACAGAGCCAAGGATTAGCAAGACAAAGTGAAACAGAAGCTATATTGAAAACAAGGGAGGAAAGATCTTGAAAGAAAGATCTTATTCCATCTTGAGTGACAAGATGGAATAAGAAAATAATGAAAAGGCTGATCTGATGCAGCTGCCTAGTTTTTCTGTCAAGTAAAGCATCACTAAGAAGATAAATTCTTTTAACCTTTCCTCTGAAGCTGAAACCTGTTACTTTGACTGTCACAAGCCAACACAGCAAATTAGTGACAACTACAAATGTAAAATCATCTTTTTCAAACCATTCAGTCATTGTTGTCTGACACTATTAAAAGGACCTCAAAAAGCCACTGTTAACAAACTTTTCCATAAGAATTACCAAACAATCCACAAGGCCTCTGCAGGACTGATATTTTTCACGTTTATTGTAGTAAAGGGTACAAAAATCCTTGTAAGTCCATTACCACTTGCCCACAGATCATTAGGAAGGAGAGGTGCTTTCTCCTGCAACAGTGTTGATATCCTCTGTCAGGATTTTGGACTCTTTACACTAAGAGCAAAACCAATATTGTGTACAACAATGGAAATAAAAGTAGAGGCACCAGGAGTCTGATGTATACTTTGCAAGAGAAATTATTTTAAATTAGTACCTGTATAATAGGAGGTATACTGAACAATGGCTTAATATGGTCAGATGTGTTTATTTGTAAATAGTTGATCTACCTATTGGGAGAATTAATTTTTTTAATAAAGTTACTTATTTTCATAAACATTCATTTCAGTTTTGTTTTTATAGCTGAAATTTTGTTTGCCTTTTAAATTTCTTTTGTTTTAAACCAAAATGTATCCACGTAAAAGCCTTATCTACTTTACTATGGATGTTTTAGCTTAAGCTTTCTCTGCTCAGAGTGCTTTTCCAGAGTGTCATTGCAGTTCAACTAATTGTATATGTGTATTGTGTCCTCTCCTGTGCAACACTTTTGTCTCTCAGGTGAGTCACTGATAACAGAAATTGAGCCTGGTGCCTCTGTAACTTCATGTATGAGTTATTCCTGGAGTTAGAACTCTCAGGGGAACTAGACCTAGCAGGTGCTAGTGCAGAGTACATGTGATTTATGTGAGAATGGTTTAAAATATGTACTTATGTGATAGAAAAGTTGATAAATTTAGAGAAAATCCTTCTTTAGCTACTCCTTTTATTTTCATCAGGATACTGCTTGGATCACTGGATGTGATTTCCTGCCTAATCTGCAATATGTCGTGGCTGTAACTGAAAGCACAGTCATTCTCTGGGACTACAAATCGAAAGAGAGCAAGGTATTGTGTTGGATCAGACAAATGTCAAAATGAAACCTAAAAGTTGATCAGTCTTTGTTTCCAATATATGTTCACATCCCTTCAGTCTAACGGGATGAAGGCTTTTAACTTTTGTCCTCGTAGGAACTCGGTGAAACAGTGGAATTCGCACTAAGGGAGGAATACTCTCTATATGCCAAATGGGATTAATAAAGTATATTAGAAGTTGGAAGAAAAAGAAAAATTTTACACTGGTGCAAACAAACTCCCAAAGAATTTCTTTTCTATGTTTAGTGTGGATTTGTGCACCTGTATACCTAAAATGTGTGCATGGGTGCACATACATCTGAGAATTTATTAAGAATCAAGGAACAGATTTTACAAGGAATAAAACACAGAATCTTCTTGAGGTCACTTCCCGATTTAAAGAAAACATTTATTCATATCCTGTGTTTTGTTCAGGACTTTCTAAGATAAAAAACATGTTGATGTTAATAATATATGTCCAAACTGTTAAAGTTTTCTTAGAATTTGATTTTTTTTTCCAATATTAAGGGTTTGCTTCCCAAGCTCAGACAGGTCAGTATAAGTCTTCTTGTCAATCCAATTGAACTTCTTGGAGAAGGGGTCAAATATTTATTCTCCACCTATTATTCTCCAAGTTCCCTCTACTCATTACATCAGTGAGAGCTGCAGGTGTCCTGTTGATGAATGTGCAACTCTTTTTGAAGATCACAGAAATAATACACGGACAGTTCTGTCTCTATTACATCTCTAACTTTCTGTGCTACACAGGCAGCATTGATGCAGTTAATTCCTATGGCATGTGAACAGTTTCCAGTTTAGATTGGCAAGGATGCTTTAATCAAATAACAGATGGCGTCCAGCAGTAGAACCAATAAACAGTGTCATGAAGATGACCCAAAGTCCTATTCCTGGGCCTTCTAGCGAAATACCACTGTCTTGCAACTGTATTCATTCCCACTATGCTTCAAAAATGGAAACACTTGCCCCTTTTGGTACATTTGACACTCCCAGCCTGTATTAATTAGGACTCTGATATGGATTCTCCCTGTGTATTACTGCTGTATTTCATGGTTTGAATTATTCTTTAATTTGGTTATTTCCAAATTTATTGTAGAGAGCGTATTATTTTTGAACAGGCAACCATATACAGTCTTTGCAAATACGCTATCCCACATAGCATGCAGAGATCCTTCCTTGAATTTGTAATTAATACTTCTTCACTGAAATTCCAAAAGCTACCTGTGAAACAGAATCTTGCTGAAACCTCTAGGATTTGCTTTAACTCCACTTTGTGATAGTCTTGCATGAATTTCTGATACCACGAAACAGCTAGCACAGGGGTAGGTTGAAAAAACAAAGTCAAGATTTGGATGCTGATGTAACTAGATCAACATGATAGATTCAATTTAAGGGCTCTAGTGCAATATCTAATAAACTGTCTATCATATTCCACAGAGTGATGGCTTTGTCATCAAACCAATGAAAAACTGTCTGCTCTGTGTTTGCACGGTGACTATGGCAGATAACCTGGCTAAGGATACCATCTTAATGGGAGATGATAGGGGTTATGTTTATCTGCTTACTATCACCAGTGATGACTTCATAATGAAACAATCTAAAGCCGAAAAAGTATCACAATTTAAAGTCATGGACTCCGAATCTTTTGACATGTAAGTTGCTTATGATAAAATAATATCAGTTTTGCATTATGTTTTGTTTTTAATTTGGGTTTTGTTTGCCCTAAGTGGAGGATTAGCTTCTGTTTATAAATTAACTGCATATAACCAAAGAAAATAATTTTTCAGACTACAGTAAGTATGATTTGCTAGCTGTTGCACGAAGGAAATGCCATCATTTTCAGTAGAAGATTTTACAAGCGATCTTACATCTGAGAGGATCAGAATACAATTCAAGGGGAGAATTCACAATTGCTGTTATCCACTTTGACAAAGGGACAGATTTACTGTACTCAATCAGATGGAAGCACAATTGTGACTAGAAAAGTGCATGGTTCAACCCCGACTATCTCTCTGCTTCCATTTGAGCTGGAAGAGTGGGTCTGTATCTGCCCTGGATATTAAATGTTAGCATTGGTTGTGTTTGTAGTCTCTTACAAAATCCTTTTCCACCTATGGATGCCTGACAGTAGTTGTCACTGTAGCCTAATTACTTCTCCGTTTGTATCCCTAGTCCTAAACGCAAGCTACATGATGACTGGGTTGGGAAGATTAAGTATTTTTCTGCCCTAAAACGTTTTGGATCCTGCTCCACAGACAGGATTAGTTCATTTGTTTTGGATGACATAAAACGACTAGAGGACCAATTGTAAGTATCTGGCATCTTCTGGAAAACAATAGATCTTCTGCTTTATAACTCTGCTGGAGATCAGTGCCTCATAAGATGTCACCTTGTTGCATTGGAACTGCCTTTTCTATTAGCATTGCTAACAAAAACAAGAATGCAATTGTTTGAATGCTTGAAAATTTTTGTGTGCTAGCTTTTAATGTAGGAGAGAACTGTCCATGTATGTTCACTACTCACAACCCTTAAAATACGTTATGTTGACAGTGTTGTCTCCTCCAATAGCTCCTCAGCAAGCAAATTTTAGGTAGAAAATTGATTGGTTTCTTGCACATATATCACGTATCCATTCATTTAAAATTTATACCCATTCAAAAATAAACTCATCTAAATTTCATTTACAGTTTTATTTTCACAAGTTTGAGCTATACAAGATTAAATAAAAACCACAATTTATTCTGAGGGCTGTGAAATGGTTCTACTTTGCAGCAGAAAAGAGGTTTTAGGAGGCCTCCTTATTTATGCCAAGTCCTTATTCATATGGCTCCTCAGTGCTATTAGCTGACTTAACTGATTCCAAGCCTAATTAGTCTGTGAATTTAGAAACATTTATAGCACTATAGCACAATTAAATAATACAAATTCAATTTGACGTAAGAAGGACCTATAAATAACACATAAATAGACCTTTTCATTCAAATGCTTCAAAATATTGTAAATATTAGAACTTCTCAATTCCTCTTTGAAGTATATCCAGAGAGATTAATAGACTTTTAAGGCTAGTAGCTATAATTATTATAATATGTTTTATTTTTCTTGGATAACACAGCCCATAAATATTCTTGTAGTCATTCTTGAATCAATACAGTAACTTTGGGTTTTCTGAGTATTGCATGTCTGCTGAGGATGGGGAGAGTAAACTATGAAACACTTCTAGATTGTCCCAGGTCACATATGTGGCAGCTGAAAAGCTGAGAAATCCTGTTTGTTTTTGTTGGGAGCTTTGGAAAAATAGAATTAGTTAGAAGAGAAAGAAGACTAAGTGTGCAGAACCAAAGGTCCAGTCAAAAGAGTAGGTGCTACCATAGCATTCTTCACTACAGAACACTAACTGCAGCTAGCTTAGTAGTTCATTTCATTTCACACTGGCTGTAGTTGCATCTCCTAATGCAATAAATACATATCTTTAAGCAGTTTCTCACAGTAAATAGAATTGCACAGCTGTTAAAATGAAATTACTAGTCCTAAAAATACCTATAGATCAAATCACTTTGAAATGTCCATCTAATAAATAACTAGTTTAAAAATATGTTTTACTGGTTCTAACAAAAGAAATTTCCCCAATTAACTTTGTATCAAGGAATCGTTATTGTACTCAAAGAGGGATGCATTGCATCTTCTCTCTCATGGGATTTAAGTTTGTTTGTCAATAATGGCCAGTAACAGCTATAATATTTTCTTGTAAAGGATCTGAAAAAGAGAGGTATGGACATGATCATAAGGTGCTTCTGTTGCAAGGCCACAGCTTGGGCAGGACTTCACAGTGCCAGAATCCCTTATTCCCACTCATCTTGTAATAGTATCAAGACTGCTCATTAAAGAGCTAATGGATAGTTATATAGAAGCATAAAAGGTGAAAAAAACTTAGCAAGTCTGTTAATCATACATTTTAATCAATTAATTGTTATTTTGTACTGTCAAGAGAATTGAGACTTCTTTGTTAATGCTCTTAAAGAAATCTTTCCTCCCTCTAAATAATAGGAAGCAAACAGCCTTTTATTTACACCTGCCTAAAAATAACAACTCTTTTATTAATCTTCAAAGTTTCCAGACTCTTTTGTTAGTTTTACTGTCACCCCCATTTATGTATTTCAATATTAATGGCTACTCTAGGCCAGAGTAGATGAACTCATACTTGTCTGAATTTCAAAGGAAAAAATTAAAAGTATTCTGATTAGATCTGTACAGCTTATTTACACTGGCAGTCATAGTTTCCTGGGAATGACAAGTGTTAAACCTGCTATTGCTACATCCAAAAATCAATAAAATAGTCACTCATTAGTAGCAATGGCTGAAACTTGGAGAGACAAACAGAAGTTGCCCAAAGGATGGGTTTAGATGGGACACTGGGTTAATTTCAGTCTCTGTTGGCTGCTTGAACTTTGATGCTCTAGCAGCAAATGTAATAGAATAACTGTTGAGTTTCAGATACTTGTGGTCTCGTCATGTTGTCATACAACACAAAATAGATCATATAAAGACTATTCATTTTACAGTACATTATACAGAAGTAACAGAAAAGTAACTGCACTTACTTAATCTAACATTGACATCACAGTAGACCTCCATGTCTCAAATGGGAAGACAGAGTTTCTTTGGTACTTTTCCTCAGTGATGAACTGCTTAAAGCACACAGGCTCATGTACAGCTTACTTTGGCAACACCATTTGAGGAGTCTGTTTGGAGTTTGCCTGTTAAAAGATTCAGGTGTGCAGATTGGATATTTATTTCTTTAATGGAACGTGCACTCTCTTCCTCTTTCATTGATGCCAGTATCACTCTAAGTCTCTGTTATAAATCAATTTGCCTTTAACATAAGATTGCATACATTATGCAAACAGCTGTTCTGTATACTACAGAAAAATAAGGCAGAAAAACTGTAGACTGTATTTTCCAAATATTTCTTACATGATTGTTTTATTAATGATTGCAGACCTGTAAAGGAATTTTCTGTCCCTAGAGGAGTAAATGCCTTCACATACTGTGGAAAGGCAAAAGTCATTGTCACCGGAGGTAAGTACTGGGTTTTTCCCAAGAGATTGTTCTTGGAAAAAAATTCTGAATTTTTTATTCTAGATAAATAAGATCAAATAAAGCTGAGTTAGAATCTTAAAAATTTCGACAGTGGGTTCTGTGTACATTTAGAGGAAACAGAGGCTGTCAGCCCTTGTCTGAAGAGATATACTCCCTGACAGGAATTTGTCAAGGGCTACATGTGGGTTTGATTCAAGTACCATTTATATAATAAAACAAAAGAAACAGTATGTTCAACCATTGTAAAGTATCTTTCCAAGTCACAGTGGCCTTGACAGGTTATACACATTATTCCTTGCAGTATCAGCAGAGCTTCCATCCTATTACTCTTTCACCATCCTGTCATATCTTAAGCAGTCATATTGGCCCATCTTCATACTTTCCATTGGTTTCTCTGATCATGTTTCCCCAAAGTGTTACTGTTTGTTCTTTCTCCCAAAGCAGACTGCAGAAATGGCACTCTTATATCCACTTCTTCCCTGTTATCCAATGATTTTATGGGTCTGTCTACTGCAGTGGTCATTTCTGATGCTTTAGAAATGTTGCTGGAGTATGGCAACCATCTTGTTTATATATTCTGTCTGATAAGGTGGTACCCTCAAGTGACATTAATGATGCTTTTCTTCAAGTCTTTATTGCTTAAAACTTTGTTAAAAATTGCAATAACAAACATAAGAATTCTTACATCTATATGCAACAAGAACTAAAAAAATCACTAAGACTCTACTGTCCAGCCTTGATAATATATATGGCAGCGTATGGGAAGTAATGCAATTCATGTTGAATTGTAACAGTTTACCAAGAGGAAAACTGTGAAAGACATCAACATAAATATCAGCCAGTTCTATTGATTTTCTAGGCACAAGATTTAAAGGAAAAGCAATACAGCTGTAGAAGAGTTATTGGTGAAAATTCTGAATTTTAGCCTTGGAGGATATACTGTTTACATTGTCACAAAAAAAGTAGTCTGTAAAAATTCACTGATGACATAAAGTAGGGAGGTCCTATTGAACAAAATGTGGTCAGTATTTCCTACAGGTACAACAGAAGGATCTTGCTGTAGTAATGAAACCAGGGTGAAGTGTCTGAGTGAGAAAGAAGGTCGATTACACAGGAACTACAAAAGGTTTCTTTTACACACTGAAAATTCTTCTTCTGGAAATAGCAGAAGAGAAAAATCTGGATAAACTTTCTAAGAAAATCATAATAGCTGTGGTAGGTCAGACCAAAAGTCTGCCTAAAGCACTCACCCCACTTGGTCAGTGACGGGCAATATACACTCATGGCATAGAAAAGGAATAGGGCAATCATGCAGCAACACTTGCCCTAGGTACATGTGCTGGTTCTATCTTGCTGATATAAACCACGTTTGAGAAATATGAGAAGAATATAGAAAAAGGTGGAGCAAGGGACCCATAATGATCATCAAGTCCAACACTTAAGTGAATGGCCCGTGAAGTGATTGAACTCACAATCTTGGTGTTTACAGCAGCAGGCTTTAACCAACTGAGCTAATCTCTAACTGCACAATTGCACAGAGATTATAAAGATATATTTTCTGTAACCTAGAAAAGTCACAATTAACAAAGAATGTCACTGGTGTCTATTAGAGCAAAAATTAGAGCAGTGATGTTCAGGAAGAGTCTTCTGAATAGAGGCAATTGCAAAAAATATGCTCAGTTTAAAACGGAGCTTGGATTTTTGAAAAGCTTAGATTGCCTACTTGTTTGTAGTATGTAAACTTGTAGTATCCTCCTTGGTTGGAGGATAGACTTAGAATACCGAGGCTCCTATCCCAACCAAACATCTCTAATCACAATATTTTAGAAAGAGATGTGCTTTCTCAACACTGATTTCTAATTTGTTTTGACTTTCATTGCATGAAAGTACTGAAAGTGTAGGCAACATAAAAGTTTAATAATATTGTGTCTAAGAACTCTCTAATGATGATTTTTGAAGAAGGGTAAGGAATTGTACTTACTTCTACCAATCTTCCTGTCCATTCATAATGTTTATATACCCTTGAGTTGGGATCCTGTCTTGCTCATTCACCCACCATTCTTCATCATGTTACTGAAAGGTCCTCCTGCCACTCACCTGCATTCCCAAAACTTAGCCCTGCCGCTCCCCTTGAATATGAAAAGAAATTATTCCTGAACCATGTTGCTAAGAGTCTCAGAACACAGTGGGAGTGCATGACTAAAGACAAAGATAGGGTGAGGTCATCTCCTTCAGTTTCACTATGAAGTTAGATCAATCAGGGCCTACTATGAAGCTGCACCCACAATTTAGAGTAATGCTACAGGTCTTGAGAGACCCTCTGCTAAAGCCTTCAAAAGCTGAGTTTTAGAGTTCTGTGCTCTAGTGATAGAATACACTGCTCACAGTGGCACAGCACACCTCAGGCTGGAGCACACTATGGTTGCCTCTGTATCTTAAGTGATCTCATTCTTGACCAATTGAGAAACATACGTTGATGGTCCAATTAATGACAGATTTAAACTATTTTAAATGAACATAAGCTAGTCCTGTTAATTAGGGAGTCTGCAATTTTACCTGTAATGTACCCTAAAAATGAGAGACCATAACAGATAAATAATTCAGGAATCATAATATAGGGATTTCTTGGTGACATGTTCAAACATTTGTAAAAGCTGTGTTTCTTTGTCTCATTTGGCAATCAACATAAAAGAAAATCCAGCCTTTGATTGCAGGCTAGCTTCCAAAGTATTCAGCAGGGGTAAATCTGCTAAGCATTTTAGTAAGCCCCAACTTAATGTTATTTAATCAGGTGTTTATAGCACAAATGGAATGTTGCATACTGTGATGAATTATTACTGTGACTATGAAAGAAGTCATATTTTAACACACTTACTCTTCCATCATTTTTTGTGTTTAATTATGCTCGTGATTTTGTCAATACTGTGACACAACCTAATTTTGTCTTCTAGATATTTGATGTTTATAAAAATGAATAAGGTAAAAACAAACCTGGTACTTAGTTTGCTTTTCATGCTTAAGGCTAAATTTCAGCCAGTAAAAGGATAAAAGCCTGATAGCTGCCCAAAATATGGAGCCCAGAGAGGTTTAAAATAACTTCTCTGTATAGCATTTTGCATTAATATTACACTGAATAGTGAAGTTAAATTGAATGGTAATGTTTTCTTCTTATTCTGTATTAATTTCAATTCCAGCTTTGACTTAATCATCACTTCGGCAAATTTCTGCAGTTAAAGTCAAATTAGGTATGCATATAAAAGCGGGAGATGATCAGTTTTAAATGATACATAAATTTCTAACCCTATTAGTTCTTCAAATCTGGCTTTTGTTTTCCTGTGAGCAATGAAGCAAAACAAAAACTTAGTAATTTCTGAATCTAAGAGTAACAGATTAAGACTGATAAAAGGAGCTCCTCTGTGCTTTTTCAGTTTCCTTAGTGAATTCCTGGAACAAGTGAAGCGCATTTTCAGGAATTCCCAGGAATCCCAGTGATAGAAATCACCAGAACTCCTCTAATATTAGCTCTCAGAAGCATAGCAAACTCTTTTCTACGATGCAGTCAAAATTTAAGAAGAACATACAAGAGAAGGAAGCACAAAGAAAAAAATAAAGCAGAGACATTTGTCAGTATGGTAAACTAATTCGCTAGATGTCTGACAGTTCTGAAGCAGTTTTGCAGACATTATAAGGCAAGATTATTTAAAAAACAGATTTGAAAGAAAGACACATAGATAAAGAGTTTTCTGTGTGAGAGTAGCAGGATAGAAAGAAACCAGGAGGTGTATTTTTCATTTATAGTCTATCGAGGATGCCAGGCTAAGCCTAGTATTCCTCCATTCAAATATGCTGTTTTTCTCAAGTGGGTTTCACCACTGAAATCCAGACCTCTCAAAAGGCTTGTAATATCACACAAATTGCAAAACTGTGTCAGCAAGAGATAAAGTTTGACAAAGCATCACATGTTCAAAGAAGGTATTTGAGTCCATAACATTTAGCTACAATAGGGCTGTGATTGTAGAATCTGACTTCTAAAAAAACCCTAAACATCTGTCTTTACAATTATTTATTATGGAAAGGACCCCACACAACTGAATCGGTTTTGATCCAACTCACTGATTTCACAAAATCTTAAAAAATTGCTGTTGGATAAATCATCTACTTCAAGCTTTTCTTGAACATGCTTGGTACACTTTCTGACTTTCTGTGTCAGGATTCTGAGTTCTGGAGGCATATTTGGAGCGTGGAGAGAACAAATGCTCCAGGAAATGTTCCAGTGAATGGAACATTTGGAATGTTCCAGTGAATGGAACAGTGAATGTAGCAGTGAATGTTAGGCAAGGGATCGCATTAGTCCAGAAACAAGGAAGAGAGCACATCTACTATAATAAAATATATCATTATCTCCACATCAGTAAAAGTAACTAAAATTAATCCACTATTTCACACAAAGAGCAATCAGTATTTTTTAATGTAGGGAAAGGTTTTCTTCCCAAATGTCACTTGATCTCCTGTTAATATCTGAAGTAAATGACAAGTATTAGTGATTCTTCTCTTAAAAGAAATTCTGTGCTAGAATTAAAAGGCACTATCCTCCCTTTCAATCATCTGCCACCACTTCAGGAATATAAAGAACAGAGCAGTTAGGAAGATCAAGAAGGGTTTGTTCTTCGAAAGTGCAGCCAGCAGGTAGTCAATTTGATCAGATATTGTCAACTTCTGCCCATTTCTCCATCATCTTAAGACATGACAGTTCCCATCTGGGGCTGGTAGGGGTTGTGTTGTTGAAGCAATGTCTGTTCCCTCTGATACTATAACCAATCTCACCAGTCTCACTGGAGGCTTCTCATGGGAGGTCTGCAAGCTGAGTTTTACTCTCATGGAGTTGTTTGACCCTAAACCCTGATTTGGTCACAAGGGTTCTGCTAACTTGCAGGACATGTCTGGGACAGCCTAACACAAACTCTGAGGATGTGAGCAGGGACATCCACCACGTTCTGGAGTTTCCCCATCCAAAAGGGCTTCATAAACCATTTGTGCAGTTATAACCCATTTAAGCTACTTCCTGCCATGCTTACAGCATATACAGATTGTCTAGAGTAGTTTTGCCAAAAAAAGAATCTCTTCCCCTTGAAGTTTCAAGCCAGTCAGCTACTTGTGCATGGCCTTCCTTTCTTGTGCAGAAGTTCTCATTGTGCTGATACAGCTGTTTGCAGAGTTGAATTCTCAGTCACCCTTGTGAAATGAGCTGGCATAAATCAAAATGGCTTTCTGTTGTTATTTTCAGAGTAGATCATTCCTTCAGTGAGCCTCTCTCATTTAGAGATTTTCCACATAAACAGTGGAATCAATTTAGCTGAGAGAACAATATTGTTTAATGGAGGAAAAGGGAGATGGGGTGCTCCTAAACAAATCACATCTTGCTGCATTAAGAAGGAAAGGAATAGATTTCTAGAGAGAGAAATGGAGAGACTGACTAATGATAGTAGATTGAACAAGCTTAAGGAAGATGATTAACATAATTGAGCTGAGCGCTTAACATAACTGAGCTGGTTCTCTTGGGGCATATATTTCTTAGTCTGTGGTGGGGTTTTTTTTGCTTTTTGCTCTTCATTTTAAGCTGAGAGAAAAGTAGAACTCAAACAGAAGTCTAGACAAAATGTGGCTGTTTCATTTATTGTGTATCAAAATAGACTGTTCACTAGATGCATACTGTTTGTACAATTCCAATATTTACTAGAAATTGGAAGTTAAAATATACTTTTAACATACTTCTGTTTTGAAATATTTATGGAAACTATTAGCAAAACAGTACTAAACATTCACTTATAATATAAAGATTATTTCTTAAATTGTAGACAAATTCAAAGTTTGAACATACAAATAAGTATGAAATACCTGATTCTCATTTACTTTACTACAAACTAAAGCATCAGCAGTTCTCTGTCTGCCCTCAGCTTTCATGCCCACTCCTTTCTGCATGTTCACTTTTTTCTATAAAGGAGGTTCCCCCTTTGTGTCCTGGCTAACTGGACACAAAAATTTGTTGACATTTTTCTAACTTATCTCTTTGAAGGAGACAAAGTGTATGCTCCAGTTGTATTTCTATTAAAGTACTCTGCTCCTCTGGGATTAGTCCACATAGTCCCATTTAGTGTCCCTGCCCTTCCTTTAGCAAAATAAAAAGGCTTTGAAAAACTAACCAGTTATGCATTTTTAATATGTGTTTGTGGATAAACAGTGTAACATAAGCTGCAATCCAGCCCTTAGAATGAAAAATTCACATCCTTATGTGGGAGTAACCTACCTGAATGAAAGGAGAGACTTATGAACACTAAGCTCTCAACTACAAAGCTTATTTGTAATACAAGTGGCTCGTCAATCATTCTCACTATATATATTAATATTTTTTCTTTCAGGTAATGACAGAATCCTTCGTTTGTGGAATCCTGTTGTTAATTTTAGTCCTATAGGGAAGCTATTAGGACACAGACATAGTGTTGTGGATATTGTGACAAATGAAAAAGATCAACATATCATCAGCCTTTCCTGTGCAAAGGTAAAACACTTTTCTGAACCTCAAGGAAACAGGGCTGGAAGAAGGATCCAGAGAAGTCCAGGCCTGTCAGCCTAACCTCAGTGCCCCACAAAGTTATGGAACAGAGGACCTGGAGTGTAATCACGCAGCACATACAGGACAACCAAGGGATCAGGCCCAGCCAGCACAGGTTTAGGAAAGGCAGGTCCTGCCTGACTGACCTGGTCTCCTTTTATGAGCGACTCATCTGGTAGGTGAGGGTAAGGCTGTGGATGTTGTCTACCTGGACTTCAACAAAGCCTTTGACACTGTCTCCCACAGCACACTCTTGGAAAAGCTGTCAGCTCAGGGCTTGCACAGGAGCAATTTTGGTGCTCTTAAGAACTGGTTGGATGGCCACGCCCAGAGAGTGGTGGTGAATGGTGCCACATCCAGTTGGTGACCAGTCTCTAGAGGTGACCCCCAGGGAATAGGGCTGGGTCTAGACCTCTTCAATATCCCTATTGATGGTCAGGATGAGGAGATCAATTTACCTCAGTAAACTCAGACAACACCAAGTTAGGGGAGTGTTGGAAGGAAGGAGGGCTCTGCAGAGGCATCTGGAGAGACTGGATTGATGGGCCAAGGCCAACAGTATGAGGTTCAATAGGACCAAGTGTCAGGTCCTGCACTTTGGCCACAACAACCCAAGGCAGTATTACGTGCTTGGGAAGGAGGGCTGAAAGCTGTCCAGCAGAAAAGGATTTGGGGTTACTGGTCAACAGCAGCTGAACTTGAGCTGGGAGTGTGCCCACATGGCCAAGAAGGCTGATGGCATCCTGGTCTTAGCAATAGTGTGGCCAGCAGGACCAGAGCAGTGATTGTCCCCCTGTACTCAACACTGGTGAGGCCACACCTCAAGTCTTGTGTTCAGTGTTGGCCCCTCACTTTAGGAAGGGCATTGAGATGTTGCAGCCTGGACATCATTGGATGATGTCCAGATACAGGCAATGAGGCTGGTGAGGGGTCTGGAGCACGAGTCCCAGAAGGAGTGGCTGAGGGAGCTGGGACCCTATAGCCTGGAAAGAAAAAGGAGGCTGAGGGGAGACCTTATCACTCTACAGCTGCCTGGAAGGAGTCTGTAGCCAGGTGAGGGCCAGCCTCTTCTCCCAGGCAACGAGAAATTGGTCAAGAGGAAATGGCCTTACACTGTGCCAGGGGAGGTTTAGGTTTAATATCAGGAAGAATTTATCCACAGAAAGGGTTGGTGAACATTGGAATGGGCTGCCCAGGAAGGTGATGGAATCACCATCACTGGAAGCGTTAACAAGTGGATGTGGCATGCCATGATCTGGTTGACAAGGGAGTGCTTGGTCAGAGGTTGGACTCAGTGATCTTGGAGGTCTTTCCTACCTAAATGATTCTGTGATTCTGTGAAAAAAGTGTTATAATTCAAGTAGGAATCTATTTTTGAGTAAGTACTTCTGATAGTTGGTTATTAGTTCATTTATTTTAATAAAAAGGCAGAAGTTTAGCTTGAAATTTCCAAATTATTTTATGTCATGAAACAAGGCAAGAATGGAGCTATTTGGCATTATCTTCATGAGTGTGACAAAAGGATGCTTACAATAGTAGATATTAACATTCTGATAATTTTTGTATTACTTTAGTAACTGACAGATTTAAAACAGAACCTGTACTCGAATGCTTCATTCAGTAGCAATTACCTGCAAAATTTTCCTCCGGTTCTTTTGCACTTTTCTCTTCCCATCAGCCTACTAAATCCATGGATGGAGCTTTTCTGGTGTCTCTATATATCATGTTCAACTATTGATCTCTTTCTAACCAATGTCTTTTACAAGGCTTACCGATCCGAATCATTGCCCATAAACAGGAATGCAAATAAAATCAGTAATAACACTTATTCCACCAAATATTGCAAGACTCTTCAGGAAAGGGATGGGTATATGAGAATTGATTGGTGGAATCATGGTGTTGGCTATTTATGTTGGCTATTTATTTATTATGATTTGTCAAAATGAGACTTCTCAGGAGAGAGTAACAACTCCTATAAATATGTGCAAAAATAAAAGAGAAGCCCCTGCAGGAGTAGTTGTGAATGGCTGTAGAACTCTTTCAAGGTGATCCAATGCAATATTTTCAATATTTAGCACCATTCGATATCCTTACAAGCATCTACAATGACAGAGGAGAGAGGGTAGATTAGCCAGTTGCACCAACCTGGTTAAAGCTGCATGCCTTGAGCAGAAGTAGTAGAGTTCAGAATGGTCATTAAAATTGAAAGTATGATTATGAAAAATAGCTCCTATAAATCAATAAAGACTCAATGTCTGCTGAGATATCCTTCTATCTCAAAGGTTTCCAGATTTTTATTGGATTATGTAGAAAATTTTGCTGAACTATGTGTCCTGCCCATGCCACTCTTCTGCTATAATTGCTTACCACTGCTCATTGTGGTGGCAGTAAATACTGCCAGTATTTTCAGTTCTTTAATCTTATTTTTTAAAAACTCCACACATTTCTAAATTAATGCTGGCTGAAAATAAATCATCAAAATTTCCTATCTTCACATAATCCTGGAGCCATAACCCTTCCCCCTTCCTCACTCCTTTAAATCTACACCTGTCTGTTCTGTAGATAACTGTAACTTTGCTAAAGGCATACATTACTGTGAATTAAGGAGGGTTTTGACAGATAGCCTCAAGCGATACATGTAGGAAAAATGGAGTAAGATGTAAGACATGACTAAAGGGGAATGAATGAACATTAAGATATTTATGAAAAAGCAACTGAGAATGAAGCTCCTGGGGCAGTACAAGATCTTTTGAGGGCCCTTCTGGGCTTTAATGTGATTTAATATGATGATTTAGAAGAAAGCAAAATCTATTTTAAAAGTCTCTAAGTGTGCTGATATATGATCTTAACTAAATATAGCTGAGTAGTGCCAATGACATCAGTAAGACCAGTTGTACCTGCAAATGAATATATGAAAATATTTTTTAATTGAAAGCCAGGTGTGTTTAAATAGTGCAGTGAGTTATAAGGCTGAAATTACACTTCTCAAAAAAAAAAAAAAACCAACAGAAAAACTACCTGACAAATTCCTAGACTTTCAAGTGTCATATAAATCTTGTGGTCATAGTGAAAACTATATCAAAATAGAAAAAATCTCATACAGAGGAGTCTAAACATAGACTTCCAAATAAGGTGCTTATCACTCTGTACCTCAAATATGCAATCTATAGAAGATACATGGTATACCAAATAGCAGAAGGAGGTCAGCTATAACAGGATTGCTTCCAGCCTGCTTAAAGCACATTTGTGTTTGACAGTCAAGAACCAGGAATTATATAAAGGTGTGCAACTTCTCTGGGAACTTTTAATGATATTGTAACATTTAATTTGTTTCCACTTAAAAAGAAAATACCAATTTGCTCATAGAAGCATTGTATCCTAGCAAAACAAAAATCTCTTTATATAGATTTTACAATACATGTTTGACAGAATAGCAGAACTAGAGGAAAGGCTTAGGAAAATTAAATTAACACTTTTTCAGAACCTTCCCAAAATTAAATTGTACCTAAACCATATCAGCTATCCATATTTTAAAAAAGCTTTTTTATTGAGCCATTTTCAACTCGAGTTGCAAAATAAGGTGAAATGTATTATCACAAAACTTAAGAAACTATTTTGGCATTTGAATTCAAACAATCATTCTGTTTAAGAAAATGAAGATTTCTTTTATTATTCCAGCATGTATTTTGTTTGCTCCAATATTATAAGGATTTCTTGATAGAACTAATTATTAGTAAAAGGTTGTTAGGCAGCTATTAAAAATTTTTTAATTCTCCTATCACAAAAATTGACCTTAGTTTTTTGGGTTTACAGCATAAGAATGTCTACAAATTATGCAGAGACATTGATTTGTATATAATTTCTGTATGGTCTTCAGTCATATGAATTAGTACTTCCATAGTAATGACATTGAGGTAGAGGGGAAGACCAAGGCAGAAATTTTCATAATTCTCTGGTGCTGAACTTGCTCCAGAGTATAATATTCATGGAAATAAATTTGTTCCTGATCTTCCGAATTGTAAAGACCTTGGAGACACTAGTTTGCATTGGTGCAGTTACAGCCACGTCTTTTTCTTCAGCTGTTAAGTGAATTTACAAGAAGATCTGAAATAATAATGTGATCTAGGTGTTCTTAATCATAGGAACATGCTCTGAATCTTGTGTTGAGATTTCCCACAAACACAATTGTATGTTAAATGATATACCACAGATCAACATGAACTACATTCATGACACTTAGAGTGTGTCTGTCTTGACTTACATTTTGGTTGAAAATATTTCCAAAAACTAATTACTATTAAATTTTTCTGAAGATAGAAACTCATCCCTTGTGTCGTTGTACCAAAATACAGACTCAGGTTTTCATATAATACATGGACTCTTTGCTAAAGTGTCAGCTAAAGTGTCAGGCATAGATTATTGGCATAAAAGTAAGAGTTTATATATGTTATAGAGTTATATATAACTCTTTGACTGGAATTATTCTGCTGAAGCCACTAAAGCAGTTTTCAGGAAACATTTTTTCCAAGATAGCTGCCAAAGCATATCTCTAGATTTATGGTTGTAATACCATTAATATTTATCATTTGGGAGCTATAAAAACAGGAATGAATGATAATTTCCTACTGCTAGAACTATTTTAGACCTTTTCTCCACAAAATAAAATAGTATGGCTTATTCAAGCAGTGAAGCAACATCTGTTTTTTTGACAAGAAATGCTGGTAGAATATGTTAAGTCCTTTTTAAAAAAGCCAGCTTTGGACTTGGAATTGTAGGTAAGCAGCCTCCTCAGATGCTTCAAGTTAGACTAGATAGACAATGAATTATGACGTGAGTTTGATGTTTCAAGCCAGGCAAGGCAAGATTGTTCTATATAAAGGCACTTGATCTTCCTGGTGATTGCATTACCACTAAGGCATTTTTCTACAAATACCAGTACGCAAAGTTAATAGAAATTGCTATAATTGTTAGGTTGTTTTTTTCCTGTTGGTCCCAATAAACAGAAAAATTACTTTACAGAGTGTATGGTAATATGAGAACAGTCAGTGGGTAAGGAAATAATGGAGAACTGGCTTGATGCTTCAGCACAGATGGAAGAATACTGCATAGGAAATCTCTGCTGTATTTATTTTTTTCCTCTCCTTCATGTCACACAGTCCTTCATTGCCCCTGTCTCTCTATAGTTTGCCCATTCTTATTTTCGTCCTCCATCATGAAGCATTCATTACTTAATTTTTTTCATATTACAGAACTGATTGAATGCATTCAGGAAACATCAAGGGGGAAAAAGGGAAAAAAACCACTTGTAGGCACAGGGGCTATTAAGCCTGGAAATACGACAGGAAGCAGGCCATTATCTGAAAGATGATCTTACGCTCTGTGGAAACAAGGAGGTTAAGGCTGATGGCAGAGACCAGACCTGAGTGAATAGCTCTTGTACTGAAAGGCTGTGAAGCAGTGACAACAACTCTCTCTCAGTGCAGAGTGGGGATTCACAGCTTGAACAGTAGAGGCTACAGCTTCATGTCTTGCCTACTTGAGTTGTCAGTGGAAGTCAGAAAGCCAAAATTAACTTCACCAGTTATCTCACTGATTTTACTAGAACATCTCTAGTGGTGGGTTTGGTTGAATTAGACCACCTAAGTGACTCAAGAGAATAAGATTTGAGCCTACAGGCTTCAAGTCATAAAACCAAACAGTTTTGTTTGATGATCAGTAGGAGTAATATAAGAAGAATATTCCCAATCTTTAAACCACTGTACAGTATCATTTGTAAACACAAACACCTTGTTTTAAACAACTGAAGGCAGTATTCTTGGGCTTTTTCTTTTTAAAAGTAATTTCATTTTTGGTAGCTTAAAGAGCAATGCACACATTTACACATGGCAGGAGAATAGTGCTATAAGCAGGGATTTTTCATATCTCAATTCTGGGGCATGGGAGAGTTTCATCCCATTCATAATTTCTTCAAAATCTAATGCGACCAACATAAAGCAACCACATAAACATTTCCCTGCTAAAATTTGCCTATTCTAAAGAAACTCTGTTATACATATGTTGGCTTTACTCTTACACAACCTAAGGGTAGATTTTTAGCATTTCAGAGAGGATAAAGGGAGATAAGACATGTTATTAGTTTTCTCATTTTCTGACTTTTGCAAATTTGCTCAGCCCTTGATGTTATCAGTCTCCTGTCCTCCCTCTGCTTAATATCGGCGGGGCCATATCCCTGTGGGAAGTCATAAGTGTCTTTGTCAGTCTAGAACTGAGCAGGTGATTGTATCAATGCCTGTTAGTGTGGATGTCTGTCTAACCCAGTTTTGAAAGCACATGATATTGTTATAAGGATATATTTATAGTACAGTCATTTGTCTTCCTGAAAAAGGAGAGCAACTCAGCTGGAAACACACTGCTTAATTTATGTCAAACCATTGCTAATCACATCTGTTACTGGAATGTACTGTATAACAATATTGAATTTAATCTAGATAATTTGAAAAGGAGGCATTTGGGAAATTTGCTCCAGTCATCCTTCACAAAAATTATGTGGCCACATCTATATCAAACACATTTTTGTTTACAACTTTGAAACCAAAGTTCTCTTACTGCTGTGCCTTTATTCTCTTTGGTTTGTTTGTTTCTCTGAGATATTAAAAATTTTATTCTTCTCTTACATTGCATAATTCTTCAATAGCGTTGAATAGTCTTCAGATTTTTCATGTAAGATACTCAATTTTCTGTAATTTCCAGTTCCATTTTCTAATACTCAAATCATTCTGTGCCTTAGATTGTCTGAAAAAAAGCGCCAAACCCCGCCCCTCCATCAAAAAAATACCAACCAACCAAAAAAAGAAAACCCTACACTATAAAAGCCTACAGAAGTCTCAAGAGACATCTCATCCATGTAGATACATATTGGAAGGGAGAGTGTAGAGAAGATGGTACCAGGATCTTTTGATCTTTTCAGTGGCTCCCAGTGACCAGAACAAAGACAAGGAAAACTGGAACATGGGAGATTCTGTGTGAACATCAGGAAACATTTCTTTACTGTGAGGGAGACCAAGCACAGACACAGGGTGCCCAGAGGGGTTGTGGAATCTCCATCCTTGGAGATATTTCAAATCCATCAGGACATGGCCCTGCTCTGTGTGGCCTAACTTGAACCATGGTGTTAGACAAAGTGATCTCCAAAGGTCCCTTCCAGCCACAACTGTTGTTAATCCATGAAAAAGTAAAATTACTTCAAAAACTTTGTCTAAGGTGGGAGAATTATTCTAAGATTGGTTGAAGACTGTCAGGAGGGACCTGACTGGTTTTTAACTCTTCTGATTCAGGTATCCATGGGCAGCCACCTCTGTCCTACACCTCTAGCTTCCTGTTTCTGACCTCCACACCATCTACAGGTCCACTGAAGCTGTTCTCCACAAGTGCTGAGTGTTGTTTTGTCTTTGCAGCAGGGATTGGGTATGTCTATTGTCAGCACATCCTGCACACAATACGTGCACACACAAGACAGGCAGAGCATTTACACCTTCTCAATGTCAGCACTGGTAAATAACCTGCAGGCTCATTATTATGTAATTAGACTCATACATTGCATACAACAGTTTGATTTTTTTCCAGCATCCCTTCATGTTTGGGAAAAGTAAGTAATTTTACATACTACGAGGTTAATGGTATTATCTGAGGAAGTGATTTGAAATGCTCATAATTTTGATCTTGTCAAGTTGCTATCTCAGTAAGGCAGTAGCTATAGAACTGGCTGCTGCACCACATTGTGTTAATATGATTAGAACTAAGTCCTCCTTGCCTTAACCTCACAAGTAATCCCATTGACATCAATTTGTTCTTAAGTCTCCTTACTGTGACAGTGAGTTGTAGCACTTCGCAGGATCACCTTCAGGGATCACAAGACACATATAGGCACTCTCTGCAGATAACTTAGCACAGCAAGCAGAACTGCAGTTTGACATTCATGCCGGGTGATTTTTGTCTTTGAGGCCTCAGATGCTCTGTATGATTTTGTGATTTTTTCATTTGGACCATGGAGCTTTAAATGACCCTCTCAAACAGGTGAACAGGGTAGCAAATAGGAGCAGATAAATTAAATTCTTCAAAAAAATTAACTTCAATTGTTCCTTACTCTTCCTCTCTATGCCTACAGTGAATACTGTGGCAAGCGCAACTTCTCTCTGCCCCATGAGTGGTTGGATTTTGGATTTTCCTGTGTGAATGTTTTTTCATAAGTCCTTTTACAGACTTGCAGCATCACCATTCTGTAAAACTGAGGATAGTTGACTTCAAAAAACAAATATTCTTTAACTTTCAAAAAATCTCAGTAGAATGTGAAAGTTTGGAAGAACTGAAAGAAAGTTACGGTTTTCTCTAGAGAGTTATTGCGATATTTCCCATAGACCACTGTTTAAAGTCACTTATTCTTAACTATGAGAAATTTGAAGGGATTATGTTTTGGTGGGTGATGGGGAAGGCACAAAAGCTGAACTTCTTTAGTCCTTATCTGTCTCAGTTAATTAAAAACAGAAAGGAGAGCAGTATTTGCTTCTTCGAAAGTCACAGCATGTTTCGACAGTAGCGCCTTAATAGAAACCTGGCAAGAGATAACTGTTCCCAAGCCTGAAGTTTATTGTACTAAGATCATGTAAAAAATTTATTTACCAATTTTTCTGGCCCTATTTCCCATCTTTTTTCTATTTCCCTCTGCTTTCACATTTTAGTTGTTAAGATGAATCTTTTGCCTTCTGTCTTTTAGTGTATTGGGAAAAATAGAAGAGAGGTGTGTTGCTAGTTTTATGTGCTCATAAAAACAAAGGCTTCAGAGCCAATGGAAAAGATTGTTCAGACTTCTTTCTATGTTCTGAGTTTTAGGACTTGAAAGAAGGTGGTGCTCGAGAGGAAAATGCTTATGAATGCAAATACAGACATTTAAATTTTTCAGGAGATGTCAGAAGGCTCAGAGTGGGTCTCAGAGGCAAGAACTCCCGCTGAATTCCAGGGGTTTATTTGGTTCCAAATTTTTATCAGTGTCTGTGGAAAATCCATCTGTAACTATATGATTTTGCCATTGGGTTGAAAAATGAATGACACAAGAAGAGCACCCCAGAACAGAAGGAACTGCTCTAGATTGCAGTTCTAGAGAGGATAACCGAGTGCTTTTCTGGGGCTGTTGCAGCCAAGATAGAGGAAAGAGATGCACTGTGCATTCCTTGAATGCCGCTGTGTGCCAGATACCAACTGTGTGGAGAAGGCTGGTCACAGTTTGGGAAAAGAGGAGAGTATCTCTGATCTCCTAACTCTTAAAAAATCTGTCTGTGGGTCAAAGCCAATTCTGCTAGCTAAACTGAACAAAGTTTCTCATTAATGTAAGCCATTATTGTAGATATAATATTGCTGGAAGTACAGCTCAGCTTTCCCTGTAAAGTTTGAACAGTGGGTTGTTTCCAACAGCACTTGAAGCACCTGCTTTCCACATTCCCTCTCCTCCCTAATATGTTTTGTTTGCTCGTATATAGTCTGTATTTTGCATTTCAGAAAACACAGTCCAAAAGCACTTTGCCATAAAGAATATGCACTCAGAGTTTTTCAGGGATTCCTGGTATTTCTCAGGCTGCTGTGGGAAACTCTTCAATAAATAAGTAAGGACAGTAAAGTTAGTATTAACAAAACACTCCTAAGGCAACTCCCCCTAGCCACTTCCTGGTTTCTGAACAAGCATGCCTTTTGTTGCCTCTGTTCATGCATGGATTAATGCACAGTCTGTGTGCTGATACAGAGGAGCAGCTCTGACCTTGCGGCCACACTGGTGATGCCGTGTGTGGGAGTTACTCATGTGGAACAGTGGTTTATGTAACCTCCCCATCCCTGCCCACGGGCTGGGAAAAGAAGGCAGCCATAAGCCAGGGAAGAGATTTATGAATGCTGTCTAGGTTTCTGCTGTCACTTTAAGTGACTGCATTTCCTTAATGTGCTACTGGCCTTAACAGCTGAACAAGCAGCAAGAAATAGCGCAGGAAGCTCCTACTTATAGTCTCTTGTGTTATAAAAATCTTCTCTTTTTATTGCTTTGATATTGTATCAAACCTATGTTTCACTTTTTGACAAATTGAACTTGAATAGTCCATTAGACTATTAGAATTGTCTTTCTTCACTTTTCTTTTGTGTAATTTTACTAACACTGATCTGGGTGATGTTTATGGGAAGGTTTATCTCTGTTCAGGGACTTATTATTTTCACCTGACTGTAGTATCTCCAAAGATACCTACTTTTATTTAATTTGCAGCTCTTACCCCTGTTTTTACATGCTGTAATTATGAGTGTACCAGAATTGAGCTTGGAGATCCTCCAAGGGTGGATTGCCCTAATTTTCTTGATTCTCATCATAAATTCTTCTTTCCATTTTTGCTGGTCTACTGTTCAGATGGATGAAGGGCTTCATTATTTTTTTCCCGTTCAAGTGGATTTCCTGTTTCATTGCTTCTCAGTGACTCTTTTGCTCTTTGTAGGCTTTAGAAATTGCATGTCTGAATGAACTCTGAAATGTAATCAGAAGTCAGTCAGAGAAATGTGATGGACATGGTTCTTTTGACTCAGTACTATCTCAGACAAAATTTGTTCTCAGTAAAATGTTTGTTAGAGTTCTTTCTTTTTGAGTTTTCCTGAAAACAAACAAAATATTAATGAGACATTTTCTTCTACTTAACATTCTGAAATATTCATGTATGAATTTCTCTCTGGTGCCAAAGGTGATTTGTTTAAAGACTGATTGATGTATCTATTCTTTTTCTTCCCTTCCTTTTCAGAATTCCAATGGATCCATTGTAACATCCTTTAAAATCAGGTTGTGACTTTTGTCAAGGCTTACAACACTCAGAGTATTGATGAGAGTGTTGATATTGTACCAATATGTGCCTTGGTGTTAAAAAGCCATAATAGCAGCACAATTGAATGAATAAAAATAACTTGCACAAATGCCTTTATACGACTCACCAGTTATGGCAGCTGAGTAAGAATTGCAGGCAGATGTGATGACAGAATAACTTTTGAGAGCATAGTAAAATTATCTTGCAGAGAAATACACCACACTAAAGGCCATGGGATCTGAGAAATCATGCTTTCTTGAAGTATTAAAAACCATTTGCCTGGGATAGCAGTAAGTTCAACACAGCTTTTGATCAGGCAGGATGAAAAGTGCTGCTAACATACAATTATTCTAGAGTTTGAAGCAGATGCTGTGTTTTTCATTGAACCTGAAGATAAGAACAGATACATCTAAATACATTTCATGCTCCTTACAGGATGGTACCCTGACTGTGGTTGATAGCATTTCCTTATGGAGAGCACAAGAACATTACATGCATAAAAATAATATTCTTGGAATGTGTTCTGATCCTGCTTTGGTCCCACATCTGCTGTCAGTCAAAGGTTTCAGGAATTTCTTTATCCAGTCCCCCTGAAATTTATTTTTGTACTATTGCACACCATTTCATACTCCAGTTCAAATACAAGTTTTTAAACAAGTGGCATTTATCCATATGTGGCAGAAAAGTATGACACAATGGAAACATCCTGTCGTTAAGGGGTAGAACCAGTTTTCAGGAGATCTAGTTCTACTGTGGACTTCTCAGGTCAAGACTACAAAATTCAGCCTTTCTGTGCATTTTATCCTTAGCAAAATGGGGATAAAGATACCTTTGATATTTCTCTTGCTTATTTTGGCATGTACCGTATTTAATAATGTGATTTTCCTTGGAGGCTATAATATTAATGTCATGGAAACAAAATAGTTGAAAACCTAGTCAGGATACAGTACTAGATTTTCTCCTCTCTCTCTCCCTCTAGGTTTTTAGAGTGTGGGATATACAGACTCTTTCACCACTGCAGGTCTTCTATGAAGATCATGGGACTCCAGAAGAGTTGAATGCCTTTCCCATGGTATTTGACAATGATGATGGCCTGCTTTTCACAGGTATGTTATTGCAGTTGGTGTGTTGAGAGCATGTCCCTTCTCCTAGAATCCAGTTTTCTTTATGATTAAATAAAACTGAAGTTCAGTACAGGAGTAAGGTATATGAGAATATACACATCACTGGGAGACAAAGGTATGGCACATTAAGACTGTTTTGAAGTGGGTTATGTATGGTGGTAAGTTCATTGTTGAAAACAGCATGAAAATATGCAGCAGGAACCAAAGGAAATGAGAAAGGCTTCTCTGAAGGCAAGGTGAGCCTCCCACAGCAAAATTAAACTACAGATATTGTTATACAGACTTTTCATTTCTTGAAAGCTGTTAAGTTATTCATCTCCCCCAAACTATTCCTCTAGGACCTGCCTCTTGTTTGGAAATGAAAACAGCAGCATATAATTTCTGTGGAGCCCTCACAAGTATATTCAAACTCCTTATTTAAATCAGTAGCTAAAGACAGCCCTACAACCTGAGGTGTCAACAGACACACTGCCCAACTGATTAGGATATTGTGGTAACTCGACTTGGGTTTCTGGGCTCTGTTTCCTGACTTTGTAGCAGGAAACCTAGCACCTCTGAGGGACCAGAGCTTTGCATTTGTCACTAAGGATGTTAGCCTTTTGTATCTAAGGCAGAGACTCTTGAAATTGGCAGGGTTTGTCTGGCCCTGAGATGTAGTCACAAAAAAGACAGCTTTGAACTTGTTCTGAAGCTATAGAGGCCTGACATGTACCAGGCAAATAAAGTAATTGTCTTTGGAGACAGCTTTTTCTGTCCTTAGATTAGGAACAAGGCACAAAGCTTGCAAAGCTTGTCAAATCTGAGAAGATGAATGTGAAGCATTTTGTTTTCAGTGACCTGATGGTTTCTACTGAATTTTTTAATCACTAAAGGATACAGATACAGTCTTCATTTCAAATTTATGCTTGTGAGATTTTCAAGGCTTAGCAATGTCAGGAATTTATACTGGTCACTCCTTGACAAAATGAGGTAATTTACCCTAATAAAAAATGGTTCTGTAAAAGTCTGGTCCTAGACTCTGTTAATGATTCCATTAAAATCCCAAGTGAATGTCTCCTTGGCCATGAAGGGGGCAAGACACTGAGGCTGTATATGAGTGAATTCATTCTCGTTGCTGTGTACCTGGCTTCACAGAGGAGATTTTAACTTAGTAATTCACTAACATCCATAAGTGGCAGCTCACCTTCATGCCTCATTTGAATATTGCCATAGCTTTCCTTCTGTGCCCGTTTCCAAGCTGCTGCCCTCTGCGCCTGGATTTATGCCAAGGATTAGTCAATTCCCTCCTTTGCTCTGTACTCACTGCTGCTCCTCTGCTGGTAGATCAGCAGGGATACCAGGACAGGAATACTGGAGCTGCAATGGGAGACTGCACATGAACTCTGAAAGCACTGTGCAGACCTTGTCCTTCCTTTTGTCTCATTGTCTCCATCTGCCTCTGTCTTTGCAACCCCTGATCTGAGAGCACTGGAAGGTGTTTGGAAAACACCAATTAGAACTGCAGTGCTGTATAAAGGAAGATACTGGAAAGATGTCATCCCTGCCTGCAGATAAAATTGCTTTATCTCTAAGAAAGCAAACCAGAATTTATTTAAATGAAAGATCTCCTAGTCAGAGTTTATGTATTTGGGTTCATTCTATTTCATGACAACCAACTCTGCGACTAGGGGATTTATGGCTTCTAGTAACAATGCAGTCAGGATGTCAATCTCATCAAAGGTGGGCGGAGGATTGTGTAAGATAGGTAAATACCTAGCCATTGTTTGACTGGTGCTTTTTGGGGACTGTGTGTGAATGTTTTCTGCTTCAGAGAACAGGTATTCTCAAAAAACAAACAATATTCCATATCTTCTTCAGAGGAACTCATATGAACCCAATGGTTTACGTGGAATCTTTTAATTTCCAGGAAAAGTAATTATGCACAAAATGTATATATTGTCACTTCTCTCACTTTGTGCAGGTTCAGATGTCGTTGATATTTATCCTCTAGCTAATGTGATGCAAGATTCAAAAGTGTTGCCTAAGACACATGAGAAGAGCCTCAATGTTCTTCTTTACAACAGGGCTTTTCACCAGATTCTCAGCATTTGCACTGAATCAATATTGAAGGTGAGTTGAAGGGGTTTCTCCGTGACTGTAGGGTCGGGGACAAAGTATCTCTATAAGCAAGGTTGCAGGGGTAGCACGTGGTTTATTGTGAGGGCCTTGCTTGTAGCTGCTATGCACAGCTAAAGCAGGCCAGGAGAGCAGGAACAGAGCAAAACCCCCCGAGGTTCTGAACACTCTACATTAAATATCTTTCCAGGTTGAATAGACCAGCTAGTACACAGTCTTATCACTCTGATGAGACAGTACACTGTCTCATCACCACCAATACCAGGAGAGTATTGTTTAATCAAGGGAGCTGGCCCTCAGCTTAGCACATCGTTGTTCATAAGCTGATGGCTCTGTACCCCACACCCTAAATCTCAAAGCATGCTTTCATTTCTATCTCACTTGCTGAACCCACACTTCCAGAATCTAAACGACCATATTTGCAAGGTCTTTTTTCTTTACCTTGCCCAGCAGTGAGTGTAAGTTGCCATCCTTTTTAGTGAAAAATAAAAGTCTCAGCTTTTTTATTCTGAATAAGTTATCAGGAAATTTGATAAGTTACTAGTATTTTTTATTCAAAGTGTTGGTTTTGTGGCTATTTTTGGGGTCCAAAGAAGTGGTAGCCATGAACCCTATTTGGGTTCTGAAGATCCAAATTTTCTTTTTAACAGTGCTACAATAATCATAAGAAGTAATGTAGTTTTCACCAGGTGTTGGTACAAGATGGCAAAATTTGTAGGGAGAGGTAGCATCTTTTATGGGGTCAGTTGGTGATGCATGGCCTTCCTGTGATTAAAGGCTGGTTTGTGTAATGGCTTGTTCAGTTTATACTCTCTCTAAAGATGTTATTTGTCACTGTAAACCCTGCCTGCCTTAGACCACATGGCTGCAACACTTACAATCACAAGATAATTTGGGGCACTTGGTGCTACAGAAAATCAGATTCCAGTGCATGTGAAATCAGTGGCTAAGTTGATAAATGCAGATGAATCTGAACTATCTCACTACAGTGATAGTAGTACCAAATTTTGTACTGGTATTTTATTATAAGGTGTTGCTTAAATTTCTAAAAGGATTCAATAATGATCAGAGATAATAGTTTCTACATTTGTGGACCAAATGTTTATGAAAAGCCTCATTAACATACTCAGCACAGAAACTATAACTCAAACAATTCTTTCTAGTTAAATTTCTTTGCTTTCATTGGTAAGAACACTTTATATTTAATGTCAGTCTCTCTGACTTAACAAGGGTCTTTACCATAGCATATATAAAAAATAGAGCCTCCCCTTGCCTGGATGGTTGCCCTAAAGAGAGGGACATTTTCAGGGAAAGTACAATGGTGTTTCAGTAAAAAATTTGCAATTTGCCATAATTTTCCTGTTAGAATAGAACTCTTTGTGTGACTAGTTTTAGAGGATGTATTAAAAATAACTATCCTATTATTTTTTCAGGTCTGGGACCTAGAAACAGGATCTCAAATATATCAAATAGAAGATGCACATGGGCTGAATACTCAGGTGACCTGTGCAGCCATTGAAATAAATGGGGTTTATCTTGCTACTGGGGCATGTGATGGTAAAGCAATTAAATAATTACTACCTTTTTTTAACCTTTACTACTTTTTATTACCCTTTTTTTCAATGGCATATTACATTAGCAGACAGAACTCTTCACCCTGACTGTCTCAGTGACAGAATTAATTTTGATTGCACAGCTGTCAGTCTGTAGAAGGGTGGGGTGGGTCTTGGTTGGGTTCTCTTTCATAGGTGGTTCACAGAAATGTGGCTTCAGACTGCTTGGGCTGTTTCTTTTTTAGCCTATTACTCTTTGAAAGACTGTCTTCAAAGCTCTTGTTGAAAAGTTGTTTCCTCATAATACTTAGAACCTAGATCTATAACTAAATGGCTGCAGATGAAGAATGGTAGTCTGTAAATTTTCTAGTCTCTAAGCTCAATTTTATAGTGTTGGAAGTCATTGAACACTAGAAGATTAGATAGATGGATGGATGGATGGATGGATGGATGGATAGATGATAGAGATAGATAGATAGATAGACAGATGTTTCCTGTATTTTTCATGTCTGTTATTAAGGGTGCATGAGTTTTAGGTAATGTGACAAGACCTCTCCAATACACAAATGCACATGGAATTGTGCAGGAAGCTTTATTAATTTTATAATCAGTTAACATGAAAGAATAATTATTCTTACATTAAAATGTTTAAGAGTACACACCTGAATTTCTAAAATATGTGAAACTTATGAAAGCTGTCTCACATGAAGAGGAAATGATGCCCTTTCCCACACAACATAGTGGCTAATATTTCTTATTTCTCCTTGGGAGTAGAGACTGCACCCTTTATGGATCCTAAGAGCACAACAGAAGGTGGATGTTGTCATGTCTTATAAAAGAAAAGTCCCATGTAATTACTTAAGTAAAGTCACATGCTTTACTTAAGAAAACTCCATGCTCCTTCTCCCCACTAGCTCTCTGGGATAAATCTCCAGCAATCAGGTCCCTCTGCTCATTGCTGTCACTCAGAACCCCAAGTCTTCTGCTGGATAGGCCCACACAATGATTGCTCTCTGATAATTTTATTCAGAAACTGTAAGAAGCAAAATAAGCAGAGATCTTTTATCCTGGGCTGCACAAAAAAAAAAAAAAATAGACATGGAAAAAAAGATGGAAAAATTGAGAGGGTAGTGATGTTTTCTCTTAAGGTTTTTTTTTAGTCGTGACAGTTGCTTTGCTAAGAAACACACAGTTACAATTTTTGAAAGACCAGTGACCTAGCTCTTGACCGCAAATTGGATTTTCTCTTTCTCTTTCTCTTTTCCCTGTTCGATCCTGTTTAAACTTCTGGATTTGCAGCACAGGTTATTGCTGAAAGTTCATTCCCTTTTTTACATTTTTGTCATCCCTGTGTAGGGACAGTGAAAATCTGGGAGTTTGAAAGCGGGCAAGAAGTTAAAGCCTTGCCTTTAGCGCCACACAGCAATGATGAGCATCGTATGCTGAAGATAATATATCTGAAGGCTGATGAGGGTCAACATGCAGTTATTGTTTTGGAGCAGAGAGGGAAGATAAAAATCATTCAGGTTTCTCAAATATGCTTCTTTTTTCCCCCTAATTTCATCTGGTAGCCCCTCATTTCTGAGGTAAAATAGGACTTCTTTATTAATTAGTAGATGAACTTTTAGAAACTGTCAAGGAACAACCTACTTTTTCAATGTAATCAACTGAGCTTTTTCCCTTCTGTCTAGTGTTAAAATGTTTATTAGTCCATCACTGGTTTTCAGCATTCTCATAATGCTTTCCCTGAGTTTGATTTTTCATTTGTGATTGAGGTTTCAGTAGCTACAGATACTTTTAGGTAACAGCTTTAAAATATTGGTGTTAGTACAGATTGTGTTTAGTCTATTTAAATAGTTTCTTAAGATAATGCTTTGATGAAAACATTATTTTATTTTATTTTGGTTTTAAATTAATAGATTAGGGGAGTGGATTCTAAGGAACTGAAACAAGGCAGTAATAAATCAGATTGACTTGCTTGGCTTGATTTTGAGCATCTACTCTGTGTTCCTTTCAGCCAAAACTAACAGGATGCATTCGCAGCTTACAATAATTATGGCTTAACTCCTCAGACAAACGTCCATGTTTCTGGGGGTTTACATTCCTCAAATTGGAATGTTTAACTTGGGACAAAATTCTTCTGAAACTTTAAAGCTGCTATGTGCAAGGTAGAAAATGTGAGTTTAGACAGATGATATATTTGAGAAAAAAAAGAAATATAGCGGCTCTCACCTTAGTAGATAATCTATTCTTTTGAGTCTGCTAATGAAAAGCTGCTTTATGCAGGGTTTGCTTCTGTTATTCAGATTTTTGGAACTACTGCATTACTCCGCTTGTTCCTTGGTGTTATTTCTGAAATTGTTTAACAATCTTTTAACTGTAAATGACAAACAGGCTGATGAGGAGTTGAATCTCCTCCAAGCCCTTATGAAGCTAAATAGATTAATACTGTTTCACACACTTGCAGAACGGCATTTTTCCACAAACATTTCTGCAATAATGAGAAATACAGGTTGTTTTATTATTAGCTTTTTAAAAGGCTTTAAATACAGTTGTTAGCAAGATAAACTGGAGTAACAGCCCAAAACAGTTCATTCTTGGCAGGACTCTACTACAGATCTCTCAATTTTCAGTCCTTCCTTAAAGGTATTTCTTGTTTGATTAACTCAATAACATAAGATTTATTAAAATCTTAATTATTGCTTCATTCTGCAGTTCAAGACATCTGTGAAAACAGTAACAAACCTAAAGAGCTGATTTCAGTAACACTTCTCAAAATGGCCAGAAATTTCAATGTTAGAGCAGGAACTAGGTACTGTAGTGAATTTGTTATTGGAAAAACATCAAAGTAACTCCCAGGTGCCTCTAGGTTCAATGGGGAGGAATCAGAGACTCGGGGCTTTAGCTGAGCTGTAGCTTCTCTTCTCACACAACTGGAGGCACACATTTTTGCTGGATGTTTTGGTAGATATGAAATGGAGAACAACAGTATTTGTGAAATAATCAGGTAAAACTAAGGAGACAACTTACTTTAAGGAGGTAGTTAAACTGAGTAAAGTCAATAGCTCTGAGCTCCACAGCTGTGCAGCTTCTAATATAACAGCAGGTAATTTAAGAGGAGCTGAAATATGCCTAGATGAAGCTTCAGTTTGCAGTTTATGCATATGGTAGTTGATACCTGTAACAGTTTTTGTAATTTGTCACGGAAAACAAGCTTTTGATACCTACTTGCTGTAATTATTTATGAATAGAGAAATCCTTTCCTTCCTCTTTCATTAAGCCAGTTATTTTAATAGGGTGACTCAGCTCAAACAGATCTATATGTCACATGGGTGCTTCCTGAGATAGTGCCATTTCCACGAAGGAATCCGGTTGTGTATCTGTCACTGAAGCCTAGCTCCTTGGAAACACAAGATTTTTTCCCAGACATTCGGCTTCTATGTAACACCAATTCCATGAAAAATGATACAGAGGTGAGAAACGCTTCTAAGTTTCATATCATTTACAGAAGATTGGAAAGTAAAATGTTTGTTATGCTCACAAGGATTTCATGTTTTAGCAACAGGACAAGAACCAAGTAACTATTCCCCACTGTGGTCTCTTACAACCTTACACGTTCTATAACTTGGTGATTCCAAATTTTCACTGCACTCAAATAAATACACAGAATAAATCAAGTAAGAATGTCACTGTTTCTAAGGGCTGTATCTTCCTAGAAGTCCATTGCATGGTTATCACCATAATTAAGGAGTTGCTCTGAACATACACTTCACATTCCTGTGCAATATAGTAAGTTGAAGTTCTCACATAAACACCTCTAGAAATGAGATGTCTTTCTTCCTATAGTTAGGCTGACCTTGAGTAATAGTGGCACATAAAGATCAGGCTGAGTATCAGAGTGATTTCATTTTCTCCTCTTACTGCTTCGGTAAAATAAAATGTCAAATTTATGTTTCCACTTATGTTTCAATTTAACCTTGAATAGTCCACAAGACTTAAGTCCTGTCTTGTAAAAGTTCACTAACTTTGTAACAGGTATGGATGATGTTTATGGAAAGGTCACTATATCTCTGTTCAGTGACTTCTTCCTTTAACTTGATTAGAATATCTCCACAGATACCTACTTTTGATTAATCTTCAGCCCTTACACCTGTTTTCACATGCTCAAATTGCAACTGTGCTGTAAAAAGCAAGGTCAGGTTGGAGGCCCCTGTCCTCTGCAGCAGGGACTGTCCCAATACTTCACTCCCTGATTTCTCTGGTGCTTCTATGTAGCTCAAATACAATAATATTAAAACAGCATCCCATATGCGGTTGTTCTGGACACTGTCAATTTAGGCATTTTGTTAGATTAACAGTTAAAATATTTCACTGTCTACAGTGTCCTACTCTTACTCCTACTCAATTTTTTTTCTTTTAATCTTCTTTCTAGACTTTTTTATCTTCTGTGGATATTAAGTGTTTTGATGTTTGTAAAGAAGAAGGATGCAGATGGATAGCTACAGGAAGCACAAATGGTGAAATAAATTTTTGGGATTTTGAATCTGCCTCTGTGAAATGCCTGTAAGTATTACTTTCATGCCTTTTGATCTCCAGTATGCCATACAAACTTCTCAAATGGCATACTGGGAACTCCAATATGCCCAAATATAAAAGGTGATTTACAAGCAGGACTTAAAAGTAGCAAATTATTTGGCCCTTCCTCCCTCCCACTTCATATTACTTTGCTAGCTAGTCCTGACATTTTAGGTAGGAGAAGTGGTGAGGAGAGTCATTTGGGGAAGGGGTGATGTAATTAAAAATAATGTTTTAACATAATCAGCTCTGGCACTGAAGGAAACTCTCACTATATGCATCACTCTACCCATTGACTAGAGGCTGCTACTGAGCTATAGAAACATCCTTATTTTGGAAGCTGTATGTTTGGGAGGACACTTGGAAGTAATACTACTTCAGATGATAATGGCAGATGTTCTACATTACCAGATATTCTCAATCACTGTCCATACCTAGAAGACTAGAAGTCACATTAAATGAGGAAAAACCTGATGTGATTTTGGAGGTTTGAGAGTAAAGATCTTTCAGAGAAAGTGACAAAGAGTGAGATGTTAATTTTCAGTGAATATTTTACAGTTCCAGATATTCTTGTGCCCATTAAGCTGCTACTTCAGTAAACTGAACAATGGCAATATGTCTGGTTAGACTGAATGGAGCAGCATGGCAGTATTCCTGTGTTAGTGAAGGAATACATGTCTTTTAGGACCATAGAAAGTCAATATCTAACTGTCCTACCCAAGAGTTCCACTTCATCCTTCATGTGTAAAATTGGCCAGTTTGTGAGAAAGTGAGACGAGTTTTCTGTACCATGGAAAATAATCAAAACTTTACTGCAGTTCCGACAGGAGCTCTATCTTATATTTTCTTCTGCATGTATAAGGCAGCCAATTCATATTGATGCGTGGAAGACAGGAAAGTCAGTACTTTGTAAGTAGGGTACTTTACCCAGAATTAACATCACTGAGTGCCAGGAGAAAGGTACATTGCTAGCATTAACTTAACTACTTAAGTTACTTCACTTTCCTCTTAAATACTAATCCTCAAGAAAATACTTGGCTGAATGAAATTTTCACCATTCCATCAGGTATCCGTTTTTCATGGCACAGGCACATTCTGTATGTCCTCTCCACTGACATTAAACCATCATAACTGCTTAACTGATTCTGAAAAACTGTCTAATACTTTAGGTGGCATGCATTCTGGGAAATTAAAAGTTCAATTTTTTTAATTACAAGTTAAATGTGAAACATTTTCTGGAACAATACACAACCTATCTGACACATCTTGTACAAATATCTTTGTTTTCAGGCGTAAAACAACTGAAGACAACCAAGGCTCTGGAGTCAATGCCATATTATTCCTTGTACATAGTGTTTCCTCTTCCAGGTAACTCTGCATTTTATCTTCCTTAGAGATAGGCACAGCCACCTAGAATTTTGCTGTAGTAAAATGATGCAATGTTTCCCCAAGATAGCTTATTTGAATTCAGATTTTATTTGTATTTCATCAATTCAAGTCCATACAGTTAATTAGCTTACCCATTCTTAAATTTTCATAATTCTTGTCAAACAATGTCAAAAAATGTTATTTTTTCCACTCATCTCTCCTGTTTTCCTCTAAACAATATCATAAGTCTCAATTACGCTGAAGAATTCAACAGAATGAAGCTTTTGCCCAGTATCCAGTGTACCATAACTTCTTGTTTTCCCGTGTACCATAACTTCTTTTATCTCTGTAAGATGATTGTGTGGCAGCAGGCTTTTTCTTTATTTTAAGCCTGATAAAATCCTCCTGCTTTTAGATACTCTCAGCAAAGAGGCAAGTACATTGAAGTGTGTGGCCACAAGATTCCTCTTAAACAAACTAGAAGCTTCTGTAGTTTGGTAGTGTTGGATGAAAAAGAGAATTTTAGCCAAATACGCTCCTTTTGAAAGAAAGGCATTGCACCTTTACATCACTTCAGAAATGCTTGTCTTCCAATGGATATACAAAGACAATGTTAGCCAAAAGGATTCAGTATGGCTTAAATACATATGCAGCTTTAAGTTTTTAACAATTAAACAGATTTTTTGTTCTTGTGAACCATAAAGCTGGTTCATGGTCTTATGTTGCTTTAAAATCTTCAAGTAGGTTATGCTACCTGATATCAGTGCTACTTAATTGAACATAAATTCTCTTTTTGACATTATAACTTAATGATTAGTTTAAGAAATTGTAGCTAAATAAAAAAAAAAAGAGTGGTTAAAATTCATAAATAGATTTTTTTAATATATAAATAAAGATAAGCTTTTACTATTCTTAAACAGGAGGACCCTACAGGGACTTGGAAAATCATACAGTCTTAGGATGTTTTGTAATTACTGGGAAGATACTTGGATAAATTTGAGTGTGATTACACACACACACACACACACACACACAAATGTTCAAGCAGGGTAATAAATCTGTAAAATCAAACACTGAAAATTGCAAAGTTATGGCCACCTGAACAAATTCAAGGGGACCCCCCCAGCTGCATACTTTCTAACTATTCCAGTTATTCAGATACTCTTGCCAAACACAGAGCAGCTGTAACATTAGGGTGTTATGTGGCAAGAACCACTTGTTAACACAGTCAGAACTCTTCTTGACTCAGAAACAAAACCGTTGAAGATCACATCCTTTTTTTTTTCCTTATTTTCTTCCACAAAACCTCATTATTGAGAGTTTTCATAAGAAATTGAAAGTAAGTTTCTATAATTAATTGAAAACTATTTGCAGAGAAAGTACTGTATAAAATGAAAGGGAACAAGCAATTGGGATGTGGTTAATTTTTCCCTTTCATGCCTTAAGGATGAATACCAGTGTTATTTTTCATTTAATATGGATTTCATTAGCTCAAGACTCCTGCCAGGAGAGGTTGGCTGTGTAATATGCAAATATTGCTGAGTTACTTAAAAAAATCTATAAAACCAATAACCCTTAGTCTAATCAGTATAATCAGTTCAGCTGTACTGTTTTACTATGCTTTTTAATGCTGGGTGATGTTGATTTCCAAATACCAAATAGTATCTTCAAGATTGTCAGTGATCTTCAATAATTTCTTTCACATAGGAAAAGAAGTTCCCTGTCCCCTGCTCCTTTTGTGAGGAGTGAGGCCAGTGCCGTTCCAGAGCACAAGGGAAGTTCTTTGGACCCACATGAGGTAGGTGTGGTGATTTGATGGATTTGGTAGCATTCAAAACAAATTTCTGGTTTCTTTTTGGTTTTGGTTTTAAAATACTGTGATTTAGTAAAATTCTTCCACAACACCATTCACAAAACTAAATATCAAGAATTATGAAGCAATTCTCTTTGTTTAGCGTAGTTAAACTGACTGGGGCAGTGCATTGAGAATCCTTTGTTAGCTGGCTCTGTGAGACATAGAATAGCTGGCTATCAAAGTGTTTGGCAGATACTTATCACTAGCAATTCTGAATTTCATATGGGATATACAAGGATTGAAAGAGGAAGGTAAAACAGACAAATCATTAAGTACTTGCATAAAAGCAGAACCACTTTTACATTGCTACCACAGTTGGTTGGATACACTCGTTCAAATGAAAGTTTGGGGGGTTTTGTTTGGTTGGTTGTTTTTTTGTTGTTTTTTTTTACCATCACTGTACCACTGTCCCAGTCTGTATATTTTTGCTAAGGATAGAATTATGATTTTTGTGACACTTTTTGCCCTTCTGTGCCAAAAGGACATGCCATACTTACAGAGCAATAAAAAGTAAGTAGGTAAAAAGAGGAAAATCCTGCTGCCTCTCAGATTCTTACCAACATGTTGTTTCAGCAGAACATGGCACTTGGATAGATTCCCAAGCAAACACTGGCTTAACTGCCTTAAGCAAACTAAAGTATCCAATACACTGTGCTGTGTCCTCATTAGAATAGCAAATGGAAAATGATTTGCAGCCTTTAAAAAGATCCCTGAAAGTCCCATACATGAAGCCTTACATATAAATGTGTAAGATGAGATTTAAGTGACTTGTCCTCTTCTGAGATACCTCAAACACTCATTTGAGGTGACCAAAGAGTTTTCCCTGCCTTTTTTGACTTGGCAATTTCTGAGGTCAGTATACTGATTATGTCAGCCTTGGAGATCCTTAGAAGCCGGTGTAGCAAGGCACAAATGAGGATTTGTGAAAATTCTCTTACTGAAAATGCAGACATGAATAAATATTTATGTATGTATAAATATATTTATACACTTTGTTAATTTTTGCACAAGGCAGTAACAATGCATGTTCTGAATGACACTCTCAAAGAGATTTGGGTTATATTTGCATGATTGCAAATGATAGACTTTGCTTGTCTTAAGAAATTAAATTTTGCATTTAACGTGCTCCTTAATTCCCATTAATTTCATTTGTGATTTGTTCATCTGTTGATTCTCTTCAAACAAAGTGTTTCTTGTTTATACTCAGTGGAAATTGGAGGAATATTTGAATAATCCAGCTGAAAAATAAGTTCTTAAAATACTTTCAGCTAAGGAACTGTTCTGTAGTTACACCCAAATTCCACTTCCTAATTTTCTTACATTTTATTCTTTTCTTTTAGGAAAATGCAGAAAGTGATGCAATTAATACTGAAGTAAAAAAAGGTATGGAAAGATGTTTTTCATTCTTTTTGACATTGATCCACGCATTCTGCCCAGATTATTGTAGAAACAGAGTTTGTCTGGCCAAATATGTTTAGAATAATTGGGATGCCTTTGGTATGTGGATGACAGATCTCATCATTTTCTGCTCCCTCCTGATTTGCAGTTATTTCCCAAAACCCAGACCAGGATGCAGGATATGCAAGACCTTAATTGCTTTTTTCTCCAAATAGACATAATAACACTTTCTGAGTTTGGGATTGTCAACTGTACACATTTTTCCTCTACATAAATATTCAAACAATGAATTACTGAAATAGTATAGCAAAAGCCAACTTGAGTCAAGCATCAGTAAATGGCCTCACAGACAAAACTTTGAAACTAGGTCAGATTTTAGAAGGAAAACTCTTCATTGAGGTATCTGTCCTTAAAAAATCATTTTCAAGAGAGAGTCTAGTGCTTAAGAGTTAAAGCTGTGCAAATGAGTTCATGAATTTGCAAGAAGTAAATCCTCTAGTTCTTCTGAATCTCTTAGAAATCCTCTGCTGAAAAGTAGAATTTCCCAATAGTAAGGAATTTGATCATCTGCAATATGGATTTAAGATCAATTTATTTGGCAGAGAGCACTCCCTAAAACCACAATATTCCTAAGCCTTGTAGCTGCCCAACAAAATAGACATGCATGTTAGGTCTTGCATCCACTGAATGTCTATGAAGGTCCTGCCAGCATCTCCAGCTCTGGAAAAGTCACAGCAGAAACTCAAAAAGGGTCTCTGTGAACACCCCCTTGCACTTAGCAAAAGTTTTCAATTGGAGAAGTGTAGAAATGTATGATTACAGAATTGTTAAGTGTCATGTAGTTATTATATTTCATTGCTGAATTCACTGTTATCTCTAGAAGCCTCATGCAGAGGCTGCACATCTGCCTGGTAGCTGTCCTGATGACCACTATCCTGCACTCCTCCTCCACTCTCACTAGTGCTTGCAGTTCCTGTAAAATCTGTGGCTCTCTTATTTGTCTCTAAATAAGGTTCCCCTACATCACTGAGCAATAGTTCCAGCTGGTTTTGATAAGCTAATGAAGATTGTTCCCATTTCAGTTGTCTTTATCCATACCTCTAATGTTTTTAGAGTAATGCAATCTTGATGATGAACTTTCTTTTCAAATGTAATTCTTTTTCTAGTTTTACGTAATTTCCGTGCACTGAAAAGCAATACTAAAATCTTTGAGAAAATATATGATCCTTTCTGTTCCAAAGCAGAAGAAACAACTAGCTGTAAGGACACCCAAAATCCAAAGATGAATGCACAGGTGTTGATGGCTAAAGCAGGATATTCACCCATACTGGCTTCTGCTCATGAAAGTAGCTGTATCCGCCTATGGAGTATTCAGGTAGCCAACTGAATGTCTTTGGGAAGGGACTGGAACATTGAGAAGATAATTCCACTAATCTTTGGAAAATTGCTCTTTAACTAGCAATTGCAGCAGCAGATACTTATTGCATCTTCTGGTTATCAGTTTCTTCCATGGACCCAAATTAGTTCTGCTTTAGTAACTGTAGCAGGGTTTAGTGGGCAAGTGGAAAACAAGGAAACATGATTTGAAATAATTATAACAGACTGACTCTAAATTTATTTGAAAGTCTAGAAGTTGATTTCTCACCCACAACATTTACCTTCTAAAAAGGGATGATAGGCAAGGCAAAGTGTTCTACTCTCAGAAGAGGATAAATATGTCTGGAAAATTGTACAAGCCAGCTAGCACTAGTAAGGTAACAAACCGGGAGAGAATAGGTGTCCTAACACATAACATCTACGACTGTTATAGGCTTGAAAAGCCAGTCATGCAACCAAATGGTAAAGGCTTATGTGTCATATCACCTCAGATCTATAAGACTTTCCAGACATCATATTACTCTAAATAAGATACACAAAGTAAATACAGCAAGAAGGAAAAGTACCATGATGTGATTGGTTGATTGGTAATATTGGTCATTGTGGCAGACAGTGATCATAAAATGTCAGCTATGTAAGGCTTTTACAGGAATCCCAGCTAAAGCAAGTCATGAGAAGAATTTTTCAGAAAGATGGTGAGGTAACCTTGCAGATGTTTTATGCAAAAATAGAAAATTATGGTAAATGTATCCAAGTACAGTAGGTGTGAGCCTTGTTGGGTTTTGTTTTCTTCACAGTTTGTATATTAATGTGCTTAGATTCCTATAGGAATTTCCAAGTTCATATGCCAGTGGTGTCATCACTGGAATTACTATCATCATCATTACATGGATTACAAAATAAGAATCTCCTTATAAGCAAGATGTTCTCCCTCACATCCTGGCAATCCTGAAGAGGCAGTAATGGAGAAAGTCTACTGGTGCTAACTTGAAAAATAGAACAAGTTGGCAAAGGAGACATTATGGGCCCATTTGCAGCAAAAAAACAACATTTCAATATCAAAATCAACATTTCAAATGAGGGGCATACTGATATTATTCCATAGCAAATGAGGGGTAAGTGGTGAAGTAGGGGTAGGTGCAACTAGACTGACTTGCCTGAAGAATTAAATAGCTTGTCCTTTCAACGTATAAGAGACAGCAATCCAGAAAAATACACTACAGCATTCTTCATCATTCAGTAGATTTAGGAATTTACCTTCTTACCAGCTTTCTGAATAGATACAAGCTCAGTAATGTTGAATAGATAAGATCAATGGCACTCAAATTCTGATGAGTTAATATTTTTAATGTAGGTATTATAAATATGTGGGATTTCTTTATTTGTTTGTTTGATTGTTTTTTTTAGGGAAACTTGATGAAAGAACTTCTGCCATTTTCAGAACATCCCACAGGTCCTCTGACAGCACTGTGTACAGATATCTTCACTAAAATTCTTTTGACAGGCAGTAAAGGTGAGTAAACATGTTAGTCATTCTGTTCAGGACAGTCAGTAGGACAAGAAAATATGTTGTAAATGTGCCAGAAATGTGGAAATGATGGTCCAAGTGCTGCCAGGCTTTTTCCATCCAAGCTGTAATTAAATAATTGTAAAAGGTGTTTTGTTTCATAAAAGGATGGTAGATTAGAGCTTATTGTTAAAGTGTTACTGGTAGAATTGTTTTCATAAAAGACATTAAAATTTTCCTCATTCGCATGCCCTGAATATTCTTTCGATCTAAATTACAATATTGATCCCAAGGACTAAGATTACTGCTAAGAACAAGCAAAAATTTCAGTTCCATTGTAATAATACTAAATAAAAAGTTGCATCTTGAGCTGTACCAAGAGCTGTGATTCAAACACTGACACAGAGTGCACAGTAATAGATCCAGCAGTACACAGTTATATAGCACTTGTGTATGCTAGCAGCTCATTGCTAAACTTTGAATTTCACGTGAAATCTGTCTTTCCTTTAGCAGAATGTTCAAAAGTTTATCTGCTGTCTGATTCTTCTTCAAACCTTTGGAATCACCCTGGCAATTTTCCATTTCTGTGTCTATCATAATGTGTCACTTTTCTTTTAAAATACATAATAAAACTCTTTTCTACCAGCTTCCTGTTCTTGGATGGTCAGATATGGGAAGGAGCAAGAGACTTTTTCCCCTTTTGTTTCAAAATTGAGCAAGAATTTGACTTTTATACTGGAAATTATGAGGTGCTTCCACTCCTCTCGATTCAAATTAGTTAATGAGTTCAGAAAGGTAGCATGCACTGAGTAGTATTTCAATTAATTGTGGAAAAGTATCCATCCTACTACCTATTCATTTAATACTCTGCCTTTTTGTGTCACTGTGCATTTGCTTTTTATGCTTTGCACACTTCTTCTCTTTTATCTGCAGTGCTGCTACCAATTTCCCTTCCCCACTACAGATTTTTCCTTGCTATGAAAAGGTCAGCTTCTCTGCCTGCCTCCTCCCTTGCTTGCAAATTTACAGTCCTAGAAATCAGATGTGACTGGTATGAAAGTTGGAATTACACAAAATATTCCTCTGTCTTGTAGTAGAAATAAGAAGTAAGAGGCAACTTCATCAGGAAAGAGGCAGCCTAGGCAGAGAACAGCGCTGTTGTGGGTGATAAGGAAATTAGTTCTTTGATTCTAGTTTCACATGAGTGCACTAAAAGGTTGTAAAACATTAAGCATTCATTATATATACAATTAATTAAACTTTGTCCATTTACCAGGATTGAAAACCAGTATAATCCCTAGGAAGCTCTCATAATCCAGGAAGTTCTCATATCTCAGCTGTGCAATAGACAACTGTCTTGACAAGATGACTCTTGTTTTTCACTTGTAATTTAAAGAAAAAGCTTTACCTTACTTCCATTTCAAACCTATCCAGTTAATGACACATTGTTCACAACTAGCATGTGTTTCTTTGCATATTAACAAACAGTCCATTGTATCTACTCCAAGCTAGACAATAAGATAGTTATACTCACTGTAAACTAACTGACCTGTGCTCTCTGCTTCATTCTGCCCAGTGTCTGCCGAGAGTAAATGGCAGCAACAAGTGAAAGTGTAGCACTAAAGAAACTTACTGATGTTTTGCTTTCTCCTTTCTTAAACAGAGGGATATATTATTCGCTGGAATATGGCCTCGTTCTTAGAAGATTCACAAAATAGAAAAAGTGTAAGGAATTCTCCTTCACATCTTCTTAACTTGAACAGTATACCCAGACAAACATAAAAAAATAATGCAGAGCTCTACAGGGATAAAAATGTTTTTTGCATATAAAGATCATGTTTTGTGCTTGAAATAATAGCTTGATGCTGTGAAAAAAAAATAGAAAAACATAAGTAGCATTATTTCAGTGTGTTCAAAGAAGATGTATTAACAATTAATTTATCCATGTCCCCTAGGTGGCATTTCTACCATATGCCATTTGCAGGCTGTTTCAAGGAGGGATTGTTTTTTCACCTCTTCTAATTTTTAGAAAGACATGCTGATAAATCCACTATAACAGCAACCATGGTGGGGTACAGAACTGCCTCAAATGTGGTTATGTTGCTTTTTTCCCTTCAGAAAATAAAGGAGGAGCTCTGCTGGAAGGCACATGCTACTGAAGTGGTTGACTTACTTTTTGAAGAGGAGAAAAATGTAGTAGTGACAGCATCCATTGATGGTTCAGTCAGGTATAAAATGACTAACACTTCTTACTGCTATGGCAAATCAGTTGAGCTATCCTCAAAGTTCGTTTTCCTGCTGCACCTGTATCTAGAATTTAAATAAAGTAAAACACTGGGTGCATTTTCTGCTCTGCACCTGAAAGAGCCGTTTTTAATGTAACACTTCTCCGGAAGCCAGATCTTCTGCAGACTGTCATTTTCTTTCAGCCCTTATTTTACTTTGAACACATGGGTAATGGCTACATCATTTAAAAATTTACCTCCTGTTCTAATCCTATTTTAGCTTTCAATACTTATTAAATTGACATGGATCCTAAGCATGGCATCTAATCAATCTGTGTGCAGTTATACCATGGAAGCTTGAAGATACTACATAGACAACTGTAATTGCTTCTTGAGTAACAAGTACATTTGAAGGGGTTTCTTTTGGTTTTCTGAAAGTATAAATGAAGGAATTTTGTGTAGATCCTGCTCTCGTGGCAGCACTTTACTACAGGAACAATTCAGAATTTGGTACATTTACACTTCATTTTCATATATACAAACATGAACTGGTTTTTCTTCTGTTTTTGTACAACAACCTTCTGAAACTTTTTTCGTTCTCAAATTATTTAAATTATAAAACCAATCTCATTGATGTTTTATGACTAGCACACTGAACTCTAAAACAGTGCTGCAGAATTTGATAATGTACACAGATATTATCTCAATTCCGTTCCAGTTCTAAAAATACCCATTTTTTTTTTCTGTCCTTTGGCACTGCTTCTGTTATGTCTGTAGGCTTTGGCATGCCAGGACTGGATACTATTTTGGTTACTTTGGACAAGCCAGGAAGTTTGATTTATCAGATACCAGTCGGTTGATTTTGCCTTCTGATGTTAATGATTTTTCTGCTATAATTAAAGAGGACAGCCAACATACGGAAAAGAAGAATGTTATATATCCTCTTATACTGGACAGAGACAAGTAAGATCTCATACATTTACATACATGTGTGATTGGGGGAATAGTTTTGAAAATATGTTTTAAAAACACCTTTCATCTGAAGGTCAGAAAAAAATTGGTACTATGTGTTATTCAGAAAAATCTTTTTAAAGATGGTTTTTGAACCAGTATGGATAATTCTTGTCATTTTTATGAATTGGTGACAGTCAGGATTAGGTGAAGTTCAGGTTTTGAACACAGTAATAGTGATGACTAGATACTTGTCTCAGCTTTTAGCCTAATTAGAGGTGGTGTGTTATATATGCTGTTCAGGTTAGCAGCCTGTTACCTTTCAAATTCTTACAGTTGCTATATTTCTGGATCTCCAAAAATTTATTGAAAAAGCTTAATGTGAACAGTTTCGAGGAAAACACAAATTCTTTTAGAAGAATAAACCAAATTTAATATTTCAGTTGAGGAAATGGTCATCTTAAATGTGCTGGGATGTTATGAATGCATTCACATACATGGGTAGAGGATTCACAGATCATGGCATTTATTTGGCATAAATAAGAAAAGACACAAACCCATCTGAGCAGCATAGGTGCTTACAGTTTAAACATGCATCTCAGGAGATCTATTGAAAAATGCCAGCAGGTAGATAGAACTATATACAAGAATGGTCTCATTCTTCTATATGGTTCTATATAACTGTTGTAGTTTCTCCCTGTTGTTCCTTAGCTTGTGTGGCCTACTTATTTTTCTGATTATAAAGGCAAGTGTTCATCTGCACTAACAAACACTCTAGATAATTTCTTCTCATGACTAAATTTGGAAACCAGACAAAGAGGACACCTTTGTTATGAAAGTCACATTCAGGTGTTCTAGTCAGAACTTAAAGAGATGCTGAAAAGCCATTATCAGATGGTGAGTTGGCACATGACTCTTGTAAATGGTATTTATATTAAGATTTCCTGCCTTCTACAGGTTACAGCCATACCTGGATTGACAAAATATTAGTGAAGCACTCCATGACACCTATGAAGGTCCTAATATAAACTATATTTTGAAGATATATGAAATCATTTAAATTTCAAAATAATTTCAATTTGGAGCCTAGTTCAAAATCATTTCATTTTGGAGCCATATAAGAATATTGTGTTCATAACTGTCATTTTGATAGGAACTTTAGGTTTTTTCTGTCTTGTACCTACAGGTGGAAGTCACTGACCAGTTCTCCTTCAGATTTAGAAAAGGCTGGACATGGGAAAGCAGCTCACGACTTCAAGTTTTTCAAAGCTCTGGCTCCTGAAAAGGTAGCTAATGTATATGACAAATTTATGTTCTGTGCAACATATAATAAATAAAAATGTATTTCTCATTTAAAAATTATCCATAAGTAATGCTACATATCTTTCTTATTCAATGGACAAGCTAGAACAAAAATGCAAAAACAGAGGGATCTAAGAGTCTGATGTTTTTATTCTTCTTTTTCACATTTTCAAATTTCAGTTTAAAAGGTAGCATAAACTGATTCGCTGGTTTAATCTAAATATCTTAAGTTTACTTGAAGGATGTGTGAAAATACGAGAATAACAGTGAATCCCTGGTTGCACACAATAGTTCTTTCAGGATTCCTACGAAATCAGAAGTCAGGAAAGTTAGATTTCATTGCATATACTTTCTACAACTCTAATTAAATATCAGTGGAGCTCTTCCATCTTTACCTGGCTTTAACCTTAAAAGTCATGGCAATATAAAACTTGTCTTGCAGTTGTAGTAAGAATGTCTTCATTACCTTTTGTCTTCTGCTACTAATGCACTGACTTTGGCTTCCCTTGCTCAGCTCCAAACTTTGGAAACTTTGGAGTTTGCAAGCAAAAATGTTGGTGCAGTATTTGGGTTTCTTCCTATATATGAGGTAAGCTCAAGTATTTTCTATCTTTTGTGGTGGTGCTCGTACATCAGAAGCCATTAGGACTCGTACATTATTAGAGTGACATACTCTGACATTCTGCTGTTAATTGTCTGCTTCTCAATTTAATTTTCTAACATGAATTGCATTACTACCTATCTGACTCCGCCTCCAACTCTGGGGGAAGCTTGAGAATCCAACTGAAGTGAGCATGCCAAAAAGTGAGTATTGCAGATGTTAACTCCTTCTGTTTAACCTCATGTCATTAATGCTTTGCTCAGACTCCATGCTTTTAAGCAGCCCCAAACCTACTGATTCCCATCTGCCCAAAGCTTTGAGTATTGTAAGGCAGTACTAATTTATGGGTATAAATGATCTGATCTATTGCAAGCTGTCTAGCAAAGCTTCCTAGGTTTTCTTCTGTGAAGCAAGAGCAGAATATTCCACAGGCTTGTCTATCCCACATATCATACGATGAAAAGAATCACTCCTAGCAAAAGTGCTGATCCCTTTCTGTAGAGGGTACCTAGAGAACTAACTTGGATACTAATTAGTTCCTGGATGGCTGGTTAGGAGGGATTAATAGAATACTTTGCTCTGCATTCCAATATATATGACCTAGTCCTTGTACATGCAGCATTACAGTGTGTCAAAAAAACTCAGGAGCACAGTGTTCAAATAGTTGTCACATATGCTATTTTTCCGACCATTAATGTACTTTGGAAATCTGTGTTTTGTTTTCTTCCTGAAAAAGAAAATAAAATACAGGGGTTCTTGTGCCTTGGGAAATTAGGAGCAATTACTCTGAAGCCAATGGCACTGCAATGGATTTACAACAAAATGAAATCAGACATTTTCTGTAAGCTATGAGCACAAAAACATATTTTTGTCTTTGCTGTTACAAAATGCTATCAATCTGGTCTATTCACCTCAGTATGTTAATTAGTTCTTGAAATTTTTTAAAGGTCTTCAAAGGATCAGAGCTGAGAAGTCCAGTCACAGGAGACGGGAAAAGGGTCCAAATTACATTGAAGACTTGAGTCCAGACAAATAGATGTAGTTTCTGTCTTCATTAAAGTGGATTAGCAGATTTCTTTTGTTATTTTTTCCCAGTTTTGCTTTTCAATTACATTTAAATCTATTTCATTATTAAGTAGAACATAGCGAAAACAAATCTTTATTTCTATTCCAATCCTTCATGCAAATAATGATTTCTAATAAAGCCAGTGTATGATTATAACTAGACATTTAAAAGCCCATTTGATTTCATATATATTTGCTGACAGGTACTCTCTATGTCAAAACCACTGATTTCCTTCTGCTTCAATATGTCTGGTTTGAACTTCAGGATGTTGAATATTACACTGCTTTTTTTCCTGCCAGATTAATCCTAAAGTCAACAAAAAGTTAATATGCCCTGCTGTTTCTGCCTGTTCATTCCTTGCTTATACTTTCAAAGAGTGTGTTCATCCTCTAAGCCAGAAAAGTGCCTGCTGAGCTCATATTCAATTAATTATCCACCATGATTCCGCAAATCTTTTCTCACATTTCAGCATTCCGGGACAATGTCAGAACATGACACAGCACAGAACACATTTCCATCCTTTGGCTAAACATACAAATGGTGCCATGTGTCTCACTTTAGTAAGTAGTTAGGATAATGCATATAACTAGTGATTTTACCTACTATTTTGGGGGAAATAGCAGGTTTTCTATATCACTGGTACTGAATGGTGTTTGAACTGCTGGCCTTCTTGAAAAGACATTGTTCTCATGAACTGAATATACAATGACTTGAAATTACTTACCTGCCTTCAACTTGTTACAAGGCTATGATGGATTTAAGGTAGCTGCAAAATATCTTGTGGGACTATACTTAAAATTCTTATGATCAGCTGTATCAGATCTGGCAGGGATTAATGTAATTTTCTCCATAGCATCCTGTAGGGTGCTGTGTCCTGGAGTAGTAAATAAGACAGTGTTGATAACACACCAGTGTTTTGGCTATTGCTGAGCAGTGCCAGCATAACAAGAAAGTGCTTTTTTTCCCACACCCAGTGAGTAAGCTGGGAAGGGTCACAGCCAGGACCAGCTGACCTGACCAGAAATTTTCCGTGCCATATAGCATCCTCATGGAATGGGGAAGGGAACCAAGATGTTCATGGTTATAATGTTTGTCTTCCCACATAGCCATTCATTATGTGGGCTGAGGCCCTGTTTCCCAGGAAGTGGTTAAACAAACATCTGCCTGCTGGTGGTGAGCAGTGCTTGAATTCCTTGTTTTGCTTTTCTTGCACATGCAGCTTTGCTTCACCTATTAAATGGTCTTCATTGTGGCCCAAGAATTTTGTCCCTTTTGCTCTTCCACATCTCTTCCCCATCCCACTGGGAGAAGTAAGGAGGCAAGCAAGAAACTGGGCAGGCCCTTGCTGCCTGCCAGGGTCAGCCCACCACATTAGCCAACCTTGTGATCAAAACTAAAATCAGACTTGCCTGACAAACCAAGTGACACCAGATAAAGTGTCATCTGCTGGTTACTACTTGCGTTGGCTTCATCTGACTCATGATTTAGCAGTTAGCATATGAAAGGTAACATCCTTGCAATTCTGAGTCCTGTATAATTTTGAAAGCCACATAAAGTCTTTCAGTTACCTGAAAATTGCATAGTCTTCAAAGATTATTAAAATGCACAGTTCAGGTTCAGAGAGATCTTTACCCATTTATTTTGATGTTCCTATGTGTTACGTTTTATTATATGTAATGTAATACTTTGTCTTTGGCATTGTCCCTACTACTAGTCAGGCCTAAATATTTTACTGTGGTTGCAAGATGCAGATATCTCACTTCTCTTCAGTTTATTAATTGACTATTTACTTCCTCAAAACTGACTGTTTACTCAATATTGTCTTTTTACCAAACCTTTAGCAGTGCTAGGATTTCATAGGTTCTTAATTTTCAAATGGTACCCTTTTCAGTCTTGCTTCCTTCTCCCTTTGGTTTTCTTTGTTAATTGCTTGTGTTTTCTAGGAGTTGACTTGCAGTTGTGGTTATTCATGCTGCTATATTCTCCACTGTGCAGAAACTGTCCATAATGCAGTACTACTCCCAGTACCAATCAAGTGTTTAATCCTATGGTGAATTAAATCAATGGACAAGCTCTCAGGAGGGAATCATGTTGTAACAAAAACTCTCAAAAATGCATGATGTGTGTGTGCTACCTTTATCAGCCTTCCACCCAGTCACTACCTTACTGTTATGCTATTTAAACTGTGACAAAATTACAGTGCTATAAGTGCCATCAGATCTTTTTTTCCTAATTCATTATATTAAAAAAAAACTGAAGTAGATCAGACTGCATGTCATTGCTCAGCATTACTGTTTACCTCCAAATCCTAGGGCCTTATAAGCACCAAATGGAAACTGGTCCTGGCGCCAAACATCTTATACAATAGCCATTATCCAACTGTGTTTCTTAAGTGTCAGAAGAAAAGCAGAGACATTCAATTTATTTGAACAGATAATCCACTAAGGCATTGCACAGAATTTATTAGAAGATTAGTTGTTTATCATGTGCTTAAAAACAGAGGATGAGACTGGAAAGAAATTAAGCATAGGCAAGTGATATTTGCACCTACTCATCTTACAGCAGGCTTTTCAATGCTGGGTCTAGTACAAAGCTGTTTGTTAATAGATTTGATGGTATTAACTGTGGATTCCCTCTGTGTTGATGCATTCCTTTGCAGGATGGTTTCTTTCTACCAGCATCCACAATTACATTGCAGTCTTAAATGTTCCAGGTGAATGAGTTGTTCAGTCGTTGCAGATCATGACTCTATTAAGGAAAGGTATCTTAACAAGAGTGCCTCTTTCAGCATGGCAGAAGTTTGTGCTTGTACTGGCTGCAGTAGTTGATTTGCCAGAATTTCATCACAGCCCTTGCCAGTGCTTTACAAAATCTGTGACGCTCTTCAGCTGCCCTGACCCACTGAGGCAGTTCAAGCTGAATGGCATCAATGGTGCCAGAACTACGGGAGCCAAAAGTCTTTGTTATGTATCCGCCACTATAATAGCTTCCATTATTTGGGCTAGGATTGGATGGAGAGGGCACACAAACATAACTCTTATTTTGTTCTTCAATATATTTACCCAAACTTCTGTTCCCTGCAAACAAAGTCTCAGAAGAGACATTGACCAGCTGTCTGGCCAGATGGCTAATTGAGGAATTCAGTGCAGAAAAGACACCTGAGTTAAGGGAAGTTTTTGAAATTGTATAACCTAGTTCTATCCACCTTTCAGGATGTGCTTGTCCATGGATATCCAGAATTAGGCCCCCTGACATCTGTGATTTTGCAGTGGTCAAAAATCCCATATAGTCCTCCCAGGCCTGCTCTGCTTGGGGAATTCCAAAGGAGGCTTCTTCCTTTTCCCTGTTAGCATCCATCTTGAACCTCTGTAGGTGGTTTATGATGATATGTGGGAAGAAGCCGTCAGTAATGTTGTTGATTTCTTCAGCAAGAACCTGAGCCACCTCTATAGTATACCTGTCTTGGTTGGTAGACACTTTGCATTTCTTAGAATTTTGAATACTTCCAGGAGGACAGTCATGAGAGAAAATACAAGAGGATGTTTTTGCATCCCAACAGGCAGCCTCTCGATCCGGGATGTCTTTAGGTTCCATTGACCCACCATGTGGGACAGAGAGAATGAGGTTCATATTGCCCACTTGATATTCTGTGAAATTATTATGACCAAATATAACATCTTTAGTGCCAGTGACTTTCAAAAGCAAAGGTAAAATTGAAAGGAGGAATAAATACATATTTTTCATTTGCTGCTGGAAGACTCAGCAATATGGAATATATCAGTACCTACAAAAAAGCAAAAAACAGACTGTAGATTACTTACAGCTGGGAACACATGAGATTGTTCAGCTGCTACTGGCATAATTAGTTAATGATTAACCTATTTTACTTTTATTGCATGTAGCACAAAGAAGAACACTTATATGAGAAAAAGAAATTAACAGGGCACTTAGTATGGCTAGATGTAACATAGGCAAGTGAAATGGTAGGTTACTGGGTCTCTCCCATTTTCCCAGAAAGCACAAACAGTATTTGATCACCCTATCTGATTTCAGAGAATCATCCCAGCAAAATACATGAATTTTTTTTTTTTTTTTAATCAAAGCCCCTCTTTGTTCATCTCTGAAATGTAAGAAAATTCTAACAAAATTTGATAAAACATCTGTATGTCATTGACCTGTGTGTGAAATACCTTTGTATTAGCAATGTGCTTATATAAACTAGAGGCTATGTCAGTCCAGACCAGCACTTGTGTGACCAGGCTTGTGCAAAATAATGAGGCTGATACCAAGCTCTGTCTCTAACTGTGCTCCAGACTGAATTACTTTAAGACCTTTATTGGATAGGTACTAGTGAGTGCATTAAGTAGTGACTCTGTTGTCTTTAGTTGCAAGTCTCCATTTTCTTCAAGTGATCTAAGGTATTTTAAAGCCTTTGTTAATTGTGCCATTTTTTGAAAAGCTGAAATTTAACAAGATGCTGACAGGCCTTTCTCATTTGAAGATATCTCTAGCATGATCAGCGTCTTGAGTGTAACTGTATCTGGTGGCTCTAACATGAAACCAGTACTAACTAACCAACTAAACTTTACTAACCAGTATAGTCAGTGAAAAGCAGAATAAAAAAAAAGGATACTTTTCACTTCCAGATTTAAACAACCTCCTCAGTAAAGGCTAGATGAGGAATATATAGACATGCATTTGCAGATGAATCAGGGTACCCTGTGGTCAGGTCCCACCCCTATCATTACAGCACCTGCAGAGATACAGAGGATAAGAGCACAGACAAAGGAGAGAGTAAAACAGATCAGCACGAATCTATCCCAACTTCTGGCCTGAGACTATGTATGAGAGCAGCCAGTAACAGTGAGAGGGCAGTGGGCACTGTGGAAGCACCTGCCATCAGCTGCCTACTCTAAGAAAGGGAGAGGGCAACTTCACCCAAATAACACAGCAAAATATGCTTTTCCTGCTGTGAGGGAGTGCTGCTGGATTTTTAGAGATAATCTCTCCTGTGCACTTCACTGCACTCTGAGGAGCCTGTACCTGAAAAATAAACATCTACCACTCTTCTTTCTGGGCTGAAAGTCCCATAAAAGTCTGTGAGCTGGAATCAGATCTCTGAGAGTCTCATCTACAGTTTTCCTTTTCATGACAGAAGATTTTTTGTTTCATTTTAAGCTTTCATTTAAAAGGTCCTTTCAGTTGAGCTACTGGCTTTAAACAAGATTTTATCCAAGGCCCCGTATGGTTCGTGTTTCCATAGACTTCTCTGAAGCAGACGTTCACCTGCTAGTTCATTGTGTGCTACCAGAAACACTGAGGAAAGGAACGCTTTGTCAAACATTATTCAAAATCCTTTTCTCAGAAAAACAGTCTACACATGCAGAGTGTGTAAGTCTAGGTATAGCTTACCTAAAGTACAGGGGGGTCCAGCACCAAGTTAAATAAATCGACAGCAACAAAACCCCAGAGGCTGCTCACCTGCCCCAGAAGGACTTGGGTTTCTTCGTCTCAGGCTCTCTTTTAAATCCGATGGAACAGCTGTTCCTTTCCCACAGCAAGCCAAGCTGTTTGTGGTTATCAGCAGCAGTTTGCTTGTCTTTTCGCAATTTCTTGTTAATTATTGTGTCAAGCTGTTAATGCTACTAGATCATACCTTACTGATATATGGAGAGAGAGCTCTGTATAATTCCTAAACTGAAGTTACCTTGGCACAGCTCAAGTTCTGAATAGACTTGCAGAGTCTGGAGGCACCTGTGTACTGTGAGGTAAAAAANATGTAAAGCGGTAGTAATGACTGTAGGACCAGTTTAAAGTTTACCTGCAAATTTAGAGAGCTTTTCCTGCCTCTGCTCCTTCGAAAGCGAAACTGAACTGCACCTTGCACTCGGCTGCAGCTGAGGCTCTGTCCCAAAAGAGGGAGAGAGCCTCTAGGGGCCAGGCTGAGCCATGCAGCTACAAGGAACGGAGGCTTCAGCAGCATCCGGATGTCTGATTTCACAACGACAGACCACAAGGGAAAAAAATGCACTGGGATACTAGAATTCAGCATGCTTTTGTTCTCTATACTGACATTACGTTTCCAGAGATGAAAAAAACCCTTGCCACAAGTAGCACAGCCACACTTAAGATGAGTTCAGAACAGCTACTAAGCTAACATAATCAGCAGATAACCATATGAGAACTGTTAACTAGATAATCTAGGGTTTTAATAACTTTACTAACACTATTCATATAATATTTTCCTGATAAATGGGGAGTTTTTAAAAACATTTCCTCTGCTACTAAATATAGTTTAAGTGTGTACAACTCTCAAGTGTGTACAACTGTTTGTGAATTTGTTTGTAGTATTGAAGTCTGGCTTCTTAGCTAAGCTAACAAAAGCTGTGAAAACATACAGTCCATAAAAAGACATTTCAATAAAAGACAGAAAAGGGTGCAGTAGATGTAATACTGCCATGTATCAGAGAGAAATCAAATTTCTTTTCTAAGAAATTGATTAAATAGTCCAACTTCAAAATCAATTTTTTGAGATAAAAGTCATCAGTTTCTTAAGCAGTGAAAACAATATAGTAGCAGTAATAAGAAACTTACTGAAATTTTGGAAAAAATAGTGTAAACCAAACACCCAATCTACTAACATCACCAAAGCTGATGGTCTGATTGTGATCTTCAGCAAAGTGCCAGTTTCCATTCTGGGTATTTTAATCTACTGCATGAAGACACTTTCAGCTGTGCCAGACACTGCACAGAAGGAAGTTTAGTAAAAATCTGTAAGATGTCCTTGCCCACCCTAGTGCACAGCGGGGATGAATTTAATTTTGCTCTACTTGTCTGAGTAAATGTTGGATGTTTACATCAGAGCGATCCAATTTCCTCTCTTTAGGAGAGCTGTGTTGAGAAAGAAGCCATTCTAGAGGTACCTCAGTGTTCTTATCTTGGGCACCTATCTCAAATTTCTATTAGGAGTCAACAAGGCTATACTCAGAATGGCTCTTCTTTGTTTATTACATGGCAGAAAACAATTGCAAAGAAAACAAAATGTTTCTGCTATACTTGCTACTTTGAGATCTTTTCAAAATGTATTCGGCAGGTCACTATTACAAAACTGCTCAGGGAGAGAAAAAACACACAGCAGAGATTTGGCGTAGTAATTTCTATTCTGGTGATACAGGAGCTACTTGTGAAAGAAAAGAATTCTCCATATGATTACAACTCTTGTAACTAACCATAGTGCAGTGCTGCTTCCCTCTTTCATCTGGTACCTATGGGAAACAAAATTGCAATACTAAGGTATTCTTAAAAGGAATAACTGACCAAAATGTCACAATTTGACTACTTTCTTCCAAGAAACACTGTTGAACTTTTAGCCAGTTTTAGGTTGAGATAGCTCTACTGAAGCCAACAAAGCCTTTGGCTCATGGTATCAAGCTTCTGTTATTTTATAGAAGTTATGAGATGTCATAAGGGTGGGTCATACTGGTTCATACATAGCTGAAGATATTTGTAATAAACTGACTGTTAAGGCATGTTCTTCAATTCCAAAGTATCCATCCTTTCAGGTGAAGGAATTGAAAAGGAAAATCTGAGCTGGGCAAGAGTTCTGTAGCTCTGGCTTCCTTCAGTGCTAGTTCATTGGCTCCAATGCTTCTGACTCTGAGGTTCACCTTAGGAGTATTTTTAACATATTTTACAGAAAATAGTCAAAAGTATATTTAATTGAATTGCATGTAAGATTTTGAATTATATTGGTACATTACATTGTCTACTCTGATTACTGTTCTTCCCATGAACACAGCAGTTTGATAGAAAAAAGAAATGTCAGAAGTGATAGGAGAATATTTCTTAAGAGAAATGAACCTAATCCAGATGGAAATGTAACTGCAATTGGATTTAAAACCTGTGGAGTGTGTCATATATAGTCAGAATCACGGAGTGAAAAAAGAATTGGCAAAGCAGAATTCAAGCAATATTTTCAACATGAAAATACCTTGTGCTACCACAGTGGCCAAGTTACTTCTATGCATTTCTTAGCTGAGAAGTTGTAATGCAGATGTGCTCTTTCCAGAATGCATTGAATTAAAACTTTGCTGTCCTCTGTCTGGATACATTGCTTTCTACACTGCTGAGTCACCCGTGTCACCAAGTCACAGTATCTAAGAACTGTGCAGACTTCAAAATGGCATGTAGGAAAAGAAACTCTTAACTGGTAGATATTGGCCTACATTTACTTCTTACTGCGATTTTTGCAAATTTTTCTTTTTATTTATGCAAGCAAACTCTCACGGTAACTGGCAAGAAAAAAGCTGTATCTCATAATTGTAACTCTGACCATCCGTTCTTACATTAACCCCAGGGTTTCTGTGCTGTAACAATAACATCTGTCCCCCCCTTGATCCTTGGCCCTCCGTGACCCGCGTCAGCCCCTCGCCTCCCCTCTCACGGCGTTGGCTGCAGTCCATTGTCCTGTTAAAACCCTGCGGGGCCTTTTGATTTCTGCGTATTTCATGTTTATAAACGTCACATTCTCCTTGTTGTCCAGGACCCGTGTCGGCCGCAGGGGGCTGTGAGGAATGCTGGCAGCAATGCGCCCTCCCACGGCGGAAGCACGGGCGCCGTCCCCGCCCGCGCGGGGCACCATGGGGATCGTAGTCCCCGCGCGGGGCACCATGGGGATCGTAGTCCCCGCGCGCGGGGCGGGGCCACTGCGGTCGGCGCGCGCAGTTCGAAAGCCCGG
>VXBR01010760.1:1373118-1432963 GCA_013400215.1 Cisticola juncidis
GAACCGGGCCGGGCCGGAGGAGCCGCGGCTGCCCCAGCGAGGGCCGGGCGGGAGGGAGCCGAGCCCCCGCGTCCTTCCTCGATCCCTCTCTCGTTTCACTGCCCGGTCTCTCTCTCTCGCCCCACTCCCCGGGCAGCGCCGGCCCGCAGCGAGGTACAGCCCTGCTGCCGCGCGGGGAGGCGGCCCCGAGCCGGGGTGCGTGGGGGCACCCGCGGGAGCTTCTCGTGGCCCTGGCGCGGCACAACGCCCCGTCCGTGAGCTGACCTGAGGGTCCTCGAGCGAAGATCGAGAGTGACAACCGAGAGCACAAAGCACTCGGCTTTGTGTCCGCGCCTGTATTTTTTTCCGCGCTCTGCGGCATCATGGGGATCCAGGGCCTGCTGCAGTTCATCAAGGAGGCTGCCGAGCCTTCCCACGTGAAGAAATACAAAGGGCTGGCGGTAGCTGTGGACACCTACTGCTGGCTGCACAAAGGTGCCTATGCTTGTGCTGAGAAGCTGGCCCGAGGAGAGCCCACGGATCTGTAAGTCTTCCTTACGGTTAGGGCTCGGCCCCTTTACAAGCTAAAGTTTTGTTAACCTGGTGTTCCTTGAACTAAAAACTAAGTTACGGTAATTTCCCTTCTTACTATTGCTTCTGAATTCTCAGCTGAACTCTTTAGAAGTGAAAAATTTTGGCGACAAATAAACAGTTTTCCAGCTGTGAAAAAAAAAAAAAATATATATATATATATATCTTGGGGAAAAACTCTCAAAATATTTTTTGGTTAGAATACCTAAGGCTGTATCAGTTAATTTTTTTTTTCCTGGCATGTCTCACTCTTAACTATAATCTAATTTCTCTGATGAAATTCTGTACGTGCAATTCTTTAATTTCAAATTTACTGTTATTGTCAGACGCCTTTTTTTGTGTGCAAAGAGAGTTTGTAAACAGCGCTGTGACAAAGGTTGTAATGATGCCAAGGAATTTTGAGAGATGCGTTATGCTCTGAATAAGGTGTAGGATTTTTTTGCTTAACATACTACATTTTTAGTTTAAGTCGCTTTTCTAAGACACGTTTAGAAAGTTATATTTCTAGAGAAGGAAACGAACAAAAATTATGGTCATATTTCAGATTCAACTCCACACCTTAGATCAGGTTTGCATTTCTTGCCAGTCTCTGGAGATGAGGGTTGAACTCCTGTTTCAGATTGGATATAGGTAAGGTCGGAAGGGACCACTGGATGTCCTCTCGTGCAGGTTCCCTTAGAGCACATTACTCAGGGTTGTGCCCAGATGGCATTCAAATACTTCCAGAGAAGAAAGGGACTTGAAAACCTTTCTGGCCAACGTGTTTCAGTGCTTGATTACTAGTACAGTAAGGAAGTTCTACTTATATTCTAATGGAATTACTGCGTTTTAGTTTCTGCTTGTTGCCTCTTGTCCTATTGCTTGGCACCACTCAGGGGACCTCAGGTCCATCAAGTGTTTGATTAGAGGCAAGAGAGGGTTGGTGTTTTGCAAATGGATTCAAATGTGGAGTTTCAGTCCAACTCTGCCTTGAAGGTAGTGTAGGTTCCCCAGTGTCCTGAGAATAGGATACACTTCAGTGGAGGCAAAAATTGACATGAGAAATATTCATAGTCATAGGAAACATAGGAGTGGTTGAATTTGAACACATGAGTACTTTATGGGCAAATCTTGTTTCGGGGCTCATATGATCCTAGACTGGCACCTTGTCTATGGTGTAGCGTCCTTTCATACCTTAAAATTCATCTGGATGAAGGTATTATATATCTACAGTGCTATTTGCTCCTGTCTTTAAAAAATCATAGTTATTTTTCAGTAGCTCTAAATCCTCAGTGCTCATATCCTTGCATTCTAAATGCTTCTAAATCCCATTCTCCTTCCCTTCCCTTCCTCTGTTGATGAGGTTGTTCTTGTTTTAAACAGTGTCCTTAAAAAAAATTAGATTTTTTTCTTTGAGCATCGCTGCAATGTGCTTGTTTAGTGTTTGCAGCAGTTATCAGATTTTAGTTCTGTGCTGTTGATAAAATGATCTCATACAGATCTGTAGAAATAACAGGTAAGAAAATGAGAGGTGTCAGGGAATAAATAACATCTGGAATGCCCCACAAATGTTTTTTCAAGGGATGGGCTTTGAAGGCAGTGGATGGTTGTCTCCTGGGCCATATACCATCTTCACAGTTTGTACAGAAGGGGAGCTTTTCTGTCTTTTGGAATATTTTCAGTGCTGTACTTGTATTTTTAGTATGGAAAGATAGGTTTGTATGTCTTGTCCATAGGATATATCCATTATCTGGAGAGAAGAGTGGATAGTTTTATAAGGAGAGGTTAAATAACCCCATCATTTCCAACGCTACAGAAGTGCTTTTAGTCTGGCTTTCTGGGGAAAAGTCATGTACTTGTCTGGTTCCTGTTTCCCTGGCCATTATGAATTGAGTAGCTGAAAGTAAAAAGGCAATCCATGTCTTAACTGGTCAACTTTTTGTCATATCCCTGTGTAGCAAAATTGACTCAATTATACTTGAATTCTTACTTCGTTTTGTCTAGGAGAGAGGAAAAGTCAGCCCAGTTCTGAATTGGGAGGTGGATTGTTTCTCTTGGTAAAAAACCAACCAAACTGCATTCAAGTGTTCTCAGTTTTTTGTGATCCTGGGGGAATATACAGCCTGTTATGATTTTTGAACAATAATTAGACTTAAACTTACAGCTCTCCTTTCCTGCAGCTGGAAAATATATAATAGACTTGTGGTTAACAATAAAGTTTATATCTCTTTTCTTACTTTTGTTATTGTTCATACAGTTATGTGGCTTTCTGTATGAAACTTGTTCATATGCTCCTCTCATTTGGAATTAAACCAATTTTGGTATTTGATGGATGTACCCTACCCTCTAAGAAGGAAGTGGAAAAGGCACGACGAGAGTAAGTACCAAACTGTATTGATTTGCAAGCAAAGCAAAGTTTTATCACTACAGTAAAAATCAAAACCCCTCAAACTTTAGCTAGGAAGTAAGCTCTGGTAAGCCCCCCTGAAATATAGTGTGATGTTTTTAAGCTTACATCTAAAATCATACAAATTTCTTAGAGATTTTATTCCAAAAATAGAAATGTGCTTCATAAATGAAAGCCATTTTACAGAGGAAGGAAGTAAACCTTTGAGCAGTAGTTCCTGTAATGTATTAGAGGCTTTTAGTTTACCCACGCTTGTGATCTCTGGGCAATTTTTTTTCCCAATATAATTTTATTTAAAAATAGCACCCCTTTCCTCATCTTTGTTTACAACTAACAAGATAAACTTGTTTCAAATTTGGGTTCTGGTCCCTATAAATGGGACTTTTCACTGAAGCTATGAGATGTTTTCAGTAGAGGTTGTTAATTATGAATTGTCATGAGACACATGCTTCCTTCAGCGTGAAGTGAACGATTTCCGATTAATGAAATTAAGTAAATTAGGTTTTCTGTCTTCTAAATCAATAAATATCTAGTATCAGATACTCCTAACTCCCATTAAATCTATTTTACTGCAAGCTAAGTGGATGCATTTCTTCTTTTACACTGCTGATTTCAGTTCCTATTTGTCACTGTTTTTTGAGAAAATATTATCAATTTCAATATTCAAATCTAGTTGTCCTTGTCACTACTATGACCTAGTTATTCCTGTGTTTTAAAAAGTTATGAAGTAGCCCAGATTTGGAAGATACTGCATTTTTTCCCCTCTTTCTTTCCTGTCTCTCTCAGTCCCTTCTGCTGTTTGTTTTTTTAAGTGAAAAATAATCTGAGATTGGTGGATATTTTTTGCCTTTCTTTTAGGAGGCGTCAAGCTAGCCTTCTGAAGGGGAAACAATTGTTGCAGGAAGGGAGACTGTCAGAAGCTAGAGAATATTTTGGGCGCAGTATAAATATTACCCACGCTATGGCTCATGAAGTTATTAAAGTAAGTTGTCAACTTTATTGATAATGCCAGTTCAAAAAAATCTCTGCAATAGGTAGTGCATCCTACTCTGCATCTTTGTGGCTACATCACTGCCTCTCCTGTATAGGAAAGAAAATATTCCCATCTGCTTAGTCTCTGATTGTCCTGCATGTTATTGGACTGTGCTAGACACAATTAACAAACTTGAAGTTTATTATGCCCATTTGTATAAATAATATTGATGTATCAAACAAAACATGTCTTTCTACCGCTATGAACTGAATTTAATAACACCTATTTCACTTCAGCAGCACAAAAAAAGAATCAAAATTTTTTCTTGCATTTTTTCCCTTGGCTAGTTTATGAGCATAGACTACAGAAAAAAAATAGGCTGATTAAAGATTGTTCTAGTAGTTTTTTGCTATACTTCTAATGTGGTCATAGGGTTTTTATCAAAAGGTGTAAAGTTTGTTCTGGTACTGTTCTCCTTTATTGAGAATATAACTTGCATGAGTTTGAAGCTGTCACCTGTGATCAGATGCAGTGGCAATAGTGTTATAGAAAATGTTGTTTTTGTAAACCAGTTTATATAGGTCTAAACTGCTTAAAAGTTGAGGTTTTGACTATGAAATATTGAACTCTCAGTGGGGGCAGGATGGGTGTGTGATTAAAAAGGTCATGGTTTCAGCTTTTTAATGTGGAGGTTTTAATGGTTTCAGCTCTCTTAAGGTAATTACTGAAAATTAATGCAAAGTACTTGTATGCTTCTTGTTTCTGTACAGGCTGCACGAGCCCAGGGCGTTGATTGTATTGTTGCTCCTTATGAAGCTGATGCTCAGCTGGCTTATCTTAATAAGATTGGCATGGTTCAAGCTATAATTACGGAAGACTCTGATCTTTTGGCTTTTGGATGTAAAAAGGTATGGAAGAAATTACTAATAACCTTTACCTCTTGCAAAGTAGAGTTCGAAGTTGCCAAATATGTTTGATGTATGGATTAACTCTTCTACAGCAAATGTGAGAAACAGAAGAGATGAGAACAGCAGTTTGTTTCCACCAAGTGCAATGAACCATCTTATATGGGTGAAAATGATTGTTTTCACTTCCTCTTAATTTTCAGGTGTTTCTGAAAATTGACAAGTTTGGGAATGGACTAGAGATAGATCAAGCTCGACTAGGAAACTGCAAGCAGCTTGGAAATGTATTCACAGAAGAAAAATTCCGCTACATGTGTATTCTTTCTGGTTGTGACTACCTCCCTTCAATTCATGGAATTGGGTTAGCTAAGGCATGCAAGTTACTAAAATTAGCCAACAATCCAGATATCATAAAGGTAAACTCAGTTTTGCTTCATGTTTTATTTTTGGGGGAGCCTGTATCAATATATATGAAATTTAACACTGAATTGAAAATATGAAGGGTTCTTGACTTCCTCCGTTTTGAGGAGAATACTAAAAAATATTTTTTACCTATGCTTAAGAAAGATGCTAAACTAAACTTACTCAAGTGTTGAAGCGGTCATATATTTATGGGAAATATACCAAAGTAAACTTAGATAAAGAATTGTTTTAATCCTTTGAGGATTAAAATAAATATTCTGTTAGAAGGGAAACTTAATTTTTTGTAAGATTTTGATTTTTTTTCTCCCCTCATTGCTGCTTTCTTCTGCTTCTGCAGATCAGTTAATCGAACTGCTCAATGAACTGTTACTTTGGTATAAGTACAGATTTATCTTTGTGTGGGAGGGGCAGAGACTGGGAATATTATTTAATGACGTGTATGGATATGGACATTTCTGTTTTAAAAACAGTATGGAAGAGAAGTGTATTATGATGCAAAGCAAATTAATATAGGGTGGGGTTTTTTCTTGTCCAATGTATGAAATTAAATTAGGTAATACAGAGGCTAAGAGGGTGGGAATAACTTCTATGGGTAGTAAGCAAGTAGAAAGGTTAAGTGCTAATAAGAATACTCATGGGGCTGCCCTGCAGGCAGGTAAATCTAATCCAGAAAAGTGTTTTAATATGCAGTTTAGTGAACTTCATGTGTTATCTTCTTTCTTGAATTACTTGTGTCTTAGTGTATTTTTTTTCTCTCACAGACAAAGAACTATGATTTTTAATTTTAAAATGTTTTATATCATATAGAGCAGACATCAAAGCAACTGTTTTGGTTTTTGAGGAAGTAAAAGGGGAACTTTGAACTTTTCCCATGCAAATCACTATTTGCTTTAATGTATCTCTGAGCAAAATTCTAGAGTTTATTCTGGTTACTTTTGCCTTTTTTTTCTCTATTGTAAGAACACCCACATATTGCTTATATGTCCTGATAATATGAACGATAAGAATTTGATGTTCATGAATTTAAATAAATACACCTTAAGGAGATTATCTGTTCTTCTGATCACATTTTGTATTGATTTATTTATTGAAGAAGGAAATGTAAAAATTGAATTGTGTTATTTATGTAATTGTAGACAAATTGAGTGGGAAAATAATGTACAAAGTTCTAGTTTCTTTCCTTCCCCTATTTAACTTGAATCTGCTTGTTGCTGTAGGACACTCATTCTACATTTAATTACAAGCAAAGATAATTAATAATTGAAATGTATTTAACCTTTCATGTGACCTGTTAAAAATGAAACAGTTGAGTAATTTCTTTTTTTGACAGGTTATTAAGAAAATGGGGCAGTACTTGAAGATGAATATAACAGTACCAGAAGAATACATACAGGGTTTTGCACGAGCTAATAATACATTCCTGTATCAGCTAGTGTTTGATCCTGTCAGCAGAAAATTAGTTCCTCTGAATGCATATGGAGATGATATTGATCCAGAAACACTAACTTATGCAGGACGGTATCCTTTGTGTTGAAACAGCAGAATGGGGAAATAAGGGTGAACTGATGTTGTATCTTCCAATTTTCATTGCATCTGTGGTGTACTTAGATTTTTTTTGTTGCATCTCTGCTTTTGCTGACTAAAGCCTGGCTTTTCTGCAGTCATAAACTTTTGTGGGGATTTTCTTCTGTTCTCCTATGCTCTGATTTAATCAATTTTTTAAAAGTGCAGAGGGTAACTAAATGACCTATTATTACTACATTGTTTTAGGCAGAAGTTATCGATCTATTTGTTTTCTTTAGAAAACAAATTGTTAAATACAGTTTATATTTAAACTGACTACTCTATGGCTGTCTTGAATTTCTGCCTGTGTTGTGTGTTATATTCTCTTCCAGTCTAATTCTTGCAACTTTTGCTCAATTCAGTCTCTAATCTTAGCATTTCCTGTTTTACTAAATCCCTCTTCCTATAGAAAAGGTAGCATTTTGCCACATCTGTGCAATATAAATTTCAACATGGAAGATTAGGAAAATTAAGGAAGAGAGGGGACTGTTAAAGTAGTTACTAGCTTTGTATGTTCAAGCCATCTAATCTCTGGCATTTGCAGAAATTAGGAAGGAGGAAGTTGCTGCCTTGCCTGCTGATAATTGATGGATTTAGTTTTGACTTTCATGATTTGCCAAAGACTGCAGATCTATTACAATTGCTGTTACATCTGATTGAGCCAGGGGTACTAGTATTAACCTTTTGGGTTAATATTCTAGTCATGCTTCTTAGCTGAAAAGTGGGAAACAGGCTGTTCTAACCTTCATGGTACAGTTATTGAAATATAAAGTAATATTCAGATATTTTCCTTTACTATGATGGGAACAGACATGTTGGTGATGATACTGCTTTTCAAATTGCTATTGGCAATATTGATATCAATACAATGGAACAAATTGATAATTATAACCCCGACACGGCACAGGTAACATCTTTGTTATGAAATTAGATATTAAGAATTTGATGTGGGTCTGAATGTTAATGGGAAAATGTGATTGAATGTTATCCACAAATGAATTGTCAGTGAAAGCTATTCCAGTATTACAGAAACTGTGTGCTCCAACACACATAATTCTCTCTCTTTTTAAAGGTAAAGTTTTATTTTTCATGTCATTTGACTTTAATATCTCTTTTACTTTCAGATTTTTTGGCAAGTCCTTAAATCTATTTACAGAAGTTACTGTTTTAAAGAGAAAATTCTCAAAGAATTTTGCAGTTCTTCCAAGAATAATCCAAAATTCTTTCCTGAACAGAAATAAGTTTTAAACTTTAAATTTGGTCTGAGATGAGCAGTTAGTCATTTGTGCCATATTGAAATGAAGACATTGTGGGAGCCCAACAGAAAGTATGAAAAGCATGAGAATTGTGGGAACAAAAAAAAAAAGGTTTATGTAAAGTATGTCACTAGATGTACAAATGTCAACATTTCCTTCCTTGTATGCTAAGTCAGGAAATCATATGTAGAAGACAAGTTTATAAACTTCTGTCTTGGTTTTTAATTGTTTGTTTTTTGTAGCCTGTGCAGCAGAGAAGTGGTGGCTGGAATGACCGACGTGATAATCATGTCAGTAGCATTTGGAGCAGAGAATACAAGTTTGGTCCCACTGAAGATCCTGCTCCTCCTAAAATGCATTTCCCAGAGAAACCAATAACCAAAGGCTTGGAGAAAATAATTAGTGTTAAAGGACTAAAGCTTGCAGGCAAAGAGCTCTTGGCAAAAAGACCAAGGAGTGGTATGTTTATATTAAATAAGGATACGAATAACAGTAAAAGGCTGTGGGAAAGAAAGGATTTTGTCTTGTACTTTATAGTATGAAGCTTTAGAGGCTTAACTCTTGCATGTTATTGTCTGTGTTCCGTTTTCAACAAGCTACAAAACTAACAAGACATAATATTAAAGCCTAGATAATTAAGGGTGACAGCAGACTTTCAACTGGACTTTATTTTAACTTTCTTTGCTTTGCTATAAAACTCTGGTGGTTTCAGTCTCAAGTTGTGTTTAATACAGTCTGTATTTTGATACAGTTTTGGTTTTAATTTTTATCTTAAAATGGCTTGTGAAGAAGTTAAAACAGCCTGTTTCTCCTGACATTATTTTAGGGCAGACAGAAAACATGAAGAATGTTTTCATTCAGACTGTGAATGAAGTAGTCAGACTGTGCTGCCTCTGTCCCCTGTATAGATGCTCTTTATGCCAACTTTTTCACTTTCTCTAGTGTATCTGTGATAACTTGTCTTCAATAGAACCTGAGTTATATGTGCTCAAGTAAACTGTGGGCTTGTAATAGAAGAGGCCCTTTTTTGTTCCTATTGCACTTTATGTTAAGTGTTTTCCTTTACTTTCTGATTATACTGCTGGGACTTCTTTTGTTGTTGTTTTCCTTTGTTACTCCTGGTATCTTCCTATCCCCTCACTTATCAAAGTCTGTATGTAGTTTAGCAACCTGCCTTTAAATCAAATGTAGTTTCATTGTAGTATTTCTGCCTTCACTCCATCTTGCCTTTTCACTGAGTTATTTTTAAGGCTATGTACTAGAAAACAGTGGTGTTAAAGACATCTAAACTCTATTGTCAATATTTTTCTTAAAAGACCTTGCTAATATTTTTAAGCCTATGAGAGTCAATACGTAATGTTTAGTTATCTCATAACTGATTATTGTAGAATGTGTTTCTACAGTGATGCTTAAATTGTCTTTAGATTCAGCAGAAGTCTCAGATGGAGATCTGTTGAAGCAATACTCATTTTCAAAAACAAAGAGAATCAAGAAGGAGAACGATAATGATGGTCCAGCACAAAAGAGTGTGTCAGCAATACAAAGCCTTGATTCTCCAGGGATTTCCATCACTCAAGAAAGCTCTAACTCCCTACCCAGAGTTAGAAATAAATTTGCTTATTTTTTACAAAGGAAAAACAAAGAAAAGGATGCTGTAATTGTTCCAGGAACAAGAAGCAGGTATGCTTATGTCACATGTTTTCATAAGTAGCAAAATACTATTTGCTGTCCTGGTTGCTAAAATACCCTGAATACTGAAAATGGGAAAAATGCTGCCTCGAACTTTTTATGCAACTGTGTTACATCTCAGCCAAGATGGCTGATCCTTTGTGCTAGGTATGCTATCTATTTGTGAGACAGATGATAATAATTTTTTAGTGCAGAAGTGATGACTCAGACTATTCATGGAATCATAGAATGGTTTGGTTTGGAGGAGACCTTGAAATCATCTCATTCTGACCCCCTCAACATTGTCAGGACCCCTTTCACAAGACCAGGCTGCTCAGAGATCCATCCAACTTGATCTTGAGCACTTCCAGGGATGGGGCATCTGCAACTTCTCTGGGCAACCTGTTCCAGTGTGCCACTACACTCACTTCACCACACAGTGAAAAATTTCATTTCAACCTCTTTCAACTTGACATCATTCCCTCTTGTCCTGACACTACATGACCTTGTGAAAAGTCCCTCTCCAGCTCTCTTGTAGGCTCCCCTGTAGGTACTGCAAGGTTCTATAAGGTTTCCCTGGAGTCTTTTCTTCTGTAGGTTAAGCAGCCATGACTTTCTCAGCCTCTCTTTGTAGGAGAGGTGCTCCAGCTCTGTGATCAATTTAGTGGCTCTCAAGAAAATATTCAATATCTCTGGGTATCAAAATTAATTAAGAATTGGCTGTGGGGGTTTTTTTAGGTAAAGGACATGTGACATATCTCAAAAAAACAAAGGTAGCTACTTTGTGGAAAATATGTAAGCAGTTGATTAACAAATGGTCTTAAGTTGACAGTGCTTTGTGTTTGTTTCAGTAAAGGTAAGCCTGGTCATACTCTATGACTAATACCTGTTCTTACCCTATCTCGTTCAACTGACACTGCTGTTCTCTGCAGCAGCACTTTGAGGACAGGGACTTAGGTAGGGATTTTGTTTTTCATTTAGTCACTTTTGGCCACAACTACTTGAATTTGTTTTACAAAATATCACAATTAAGTCTATTATTGTGTAATTTTTATCTTAAATAATCTGAATATTTTTGAGCAGTGCAGTTTTACAGAGCAGTCTTAATACCTTAGTTTTTAAGCACACCTTTCTGAGCTGGAAGTTTTTGAAAGTTGTTTTTATTGCATCAACATTTAAGAGGTGATGATAGGTTCTTCTCTAATTCTGTGCTCAGTGTTCTCAGGAGCTGCTGCTATAGCATAGGAAAAAAGTTGGAATGCCATTGTTACAGATGCTTTTTCTCCTTTTTTTTTTTTTTTTTAATATGTCTCCCTGAGGGACTTTTCCCATTACTAAAATAATTTGTCTGCAAGTATACCTTGAAAATAAAATTGATGGATAGAGACAATGATTGGTGATGGCATACTCATTTGCATAACTTTCTTCCCCCTTGCCTTCACCTTTTTTTTTCTTTTTTTAGGTTTTTCTGCAATGGTGCAGTTGTGTTTGACAGTGGAGCAAAGAAGGAAGACAGTGATCTAACTCAAGATGATGAGCAGGATTGCCAGAAACAGGATGTAAAACATGTAGCTGAAGATGTTTCTAGGGTTTCAGAAACTGAAAAATCATCACGGACTGTCTTTACACCTCCTGAAGAAGTGCAGGAAAGTTCTTTCCAGTGGTTTAGCAGCCTCAAAAGTAACTCAGGAAATCTTGGTCCACCTCATAATGTATTTTCACAGCAGCTTCACCAACAGAGAAACAATTGCATTGTATCCCAGGAAGATCAGATTAGTGGGGCAGTGTGTGATGTATCGGAGGAAGAGTCCTCCCCCTTAATAGAACTGGAACAGTCATCACAGTCTCATGGGTCTTGTGAGACATCAGAATGCAGTTTGGAGTCTTCAGAAATCCTGCAAGTGTCCAACAGCTCAGGTGCAAAGGTAAGAAAATTAGACATTGTTTCAGCATTTGTTTTCCCTTTAAATTATAAAAGAAATTATGCAGTGAAGTCTTCTTTTCAGAATGGTGCCCTACAGATATAGCTATCATATTCTTGTCAATGATTAATATAATTGTAGAGAATGGATTGACATACTAGCTTAAATAAAATCTGTTCTCTGGTTTTAGTTTGTCTTGAGTCTTTCTGCTGCTATCACTTTTTATGGCCTCACAAAAACACCTGGTAGGCAACCTTTTGTTCTCTGCTTTTAGTCCCTGGGGTGCTTTCAGAAGCATATGCATGCCTTTGTTGTGTTGCTTGCTAAAAGCCCAGGGTTTTGTACTTCTTAGAGCTGTTGAAAACATTCTAGCTTCAAGTATATAAATGTAGATATGAAAACATATACTGTGTTTATGATCAACTGTTTTAAAACCAGATCAATTTTCTCTTGAAGGAATCTGATTCCAGTTCAAAACTGAATGATGATCAATGTTCTCTGTCTCTGCTATTTTCTGCTGTTCAAACTAACAAAAAAAATACAATCCTAAAGACCAAGGTAAGAATTCTTTTAACTTTGAGCTTTACTAAACTCTGAAAATCAGTTTCTTCTAGTTCATTTTAGAACTTGTAATTAAAGACTTAAGCAATGCAAATGTTGGCAAGACAGAGTTATATTCTTGTTCATCTGCCCTGGAGCTGGGGTAAAAAATAACCACCTGTGATTGATAACAGAGTTGCAACTTGTTTGGGGATTTTAAACGCTTCCCTGTAAAGTAAACCAAGGTAGAGCAAGAAAACCTACTTCAGGTTTTGTGTTATAAATTGCAGTAATGTTCACAGTACAGATACTGCCACAAAGTGCAACTGTAATTTGACTTCTCTGTGTTTGCTTGGATGTCTAAGAATAAACTTGTGTTCCTTGTCTTTAGAACATTTCTAAGAGCTTAATGTATTTGTCTAGTTAATAAAAACTCCTAAGACTTTAACTGCTCTGACTCTTAGGTGTTGTCGTTAGAACTGGCCAAAAGATGAATAAGAGGCAGATGTTTTCATCCTCCTATATATGCCACCTACTGAGTTTTCTTGTAGACAGACTAAAAATCACAAGCCTGTCTCTGCCAGACAAGAACATTGTGTGTTTTGTAAAATAGTGACATCTTGTGGGTATTCTTAGGAACTTATTTGTTAAGGAGAAATTGACATTTATATTTTGGAACATTAACATTTTTCCTTTTTTTTTCCCTTTCATTTTTCCTTTTCCTCAACAAGATTGAGCAAGAAAATCGCCCTGGCAGTCAGAGTTTTTATTACTTTGGTTTTAAAGCTGTGTTTAATATGTTTTACATTATTTTGCTTGCCTTAGAAGCTATATTGGGAAAATGAATATATAAAATATTGGGGGATCACATTATGCAAGTATATTGTAATGAAAGCACCATGTAAAAACAAAACTTCAGCATTCTTGGAGCCCTTCAAAAAACAAAGACTTCTGAAAACCTCTGAGGACAATAGGGTTAGTCTAGAGCAAGTGGCTAGTAAGAGAATTCCCACCACTTATTTCCATGGTCATGAATTCTCTCTTCTTCCTTTATGCATTGTTAATAATAATTATAAAGAATTACATCAGAAAACTTGCTTAGCCAAAAGGTAACCCGGCAACAACAACCAAAAGGTCAGTCATATTGTAACCCAGACTCTTGGGCTCCTCTAAGTAAGACCATAGGAGAGGAAAGGTAGAGCTAAGGAGCACCACTTTTGGCTCAATTTTCTTTTAGAATTTATTGAAACCTTGCTAGCATATTTATTAGGGTCCTGCAAGCGTAAAACAAGGGAAGTGTTTGCTGGTGTTAAATACAGTAGAAGATACCAAAGGGGAAAAATGTGTTTCAGGTTTAGGGAAGAAGCAGTTCATCATGTAATGCATAATTTATCCTAATTTTGGTAAGTGACTACCAGCTATGTGGATTTACTTAGAGAAATTTAATAATTGGGGGAGGCAATCAGAAAAATTTGTCAGCTCTTATTGTGGTTCCAATCCAAAATGTGAAGTGCTACCTCCCCAATATTAATATCAAAACTAGTAGAAGCTTTTTACTAACAAATGCCTATGTGATACCAAGCTTCCTAAGACCTCAAGTTTTTTCTGTGATACTATTTCAGCTGTGGTTTTTACTGCTAATTATTTTCCACAATTACTATCAGTATTAGCGAGTTGTACTAATTTACTAATAATTGTGAAATTAGTAATTGTGATATTATTATGAAATCGTGAAATTAGAAATTGTGAAAATTTTCTGTCCTTGGAATACCAAGATCTGCTTAATATATTTAGGTAGAAACCATGTAATTTCACTAATAGAATGATTAAGGTTGGAAAAGGCCTTTGCAGTCAGGTCTAGCTGTCAACCCAGTATTACCATGTTCACCACTGAACTGCATCCTGAAGTGCCATATCTACACAAGTTTTGGACACTTCCAGGAATTGTGATCCTGCCACTTTTCTGGGCAGCCTTTCCAATGCTTTACAACCCTTTGCAGGAAGAAATTTTTCCTAATATCCAATCTAAACCTCTCCTGGTGCAACTTGAGGCCATTTTCTCATATCCTATGAGTTACCTGGAAGAAGAGGCTAATTCCCATCTGGAAACACCTTCCCTTCAGGCAGTTGTGCAGGTGTCCCCTGAGCCTTCTTTTTCTCAAGGCTAAACACCCCCAGCTCCTTCAGTTGCTGCTCTTCAGACCTGTGCTCCAGGCCCTTCACTAGCTCTATTGCCTGTCTCTGGATTCAGTCCAGTGCCTCAATGCCTTTCTTGTAGATAGGAACCAAAACTGAACACAGTATTTGAAGTGCAAAAAAATGTGTAACAAATGGTGGGGGGATGGCAAAATGCCGTGATGTTTCAGAAAGAAGCTATGAATTCTCTTTGAAGAAAAGGCTGCTAAGATGTTCCAGTTTAAGTCTGGTTGCATTTGAAAGAGATTCTGGCCTAGCACAGCTTTTCTGAGTTCCTGGTATAGAAAGTGGGTAAGAAGGTCCAGTTAGAGGTCTTACGATCCTTGGGGTCATCATACTGTTGCCTGTGCTCTTGCTTATGGCTCCATCTTCATGAAATGCAAGTGTCACAGGGAGTGATGCCAGAGAGTTGCTTCTCTTAAAATTCTAAAAGATGGCATTACATGAGAGCACAACAAATAGTCTTCAAACAGATAAAAAAATAAATATTCAGTAGATTTTAAAAACTGCATTCAAAAGAAATGAGTATTATTTACAACCTTAATACAAAGACTTATGGAAGCTGGTTTGCCAGTTCTTACAGATGCAGTATGTCTTGTGTTTGAGATGCCATTTTTTAGATTATAGACTATCTAAATATACTTTGTTGTGGCATTTCAGACTGCATTATCTCTACACAATGTAAAACACCTAATTTTTTTGATTAAAAGCTTTGCAGCTTATCTGTTGTTTGCAGGTTGTCATTTTAACCATGTGTCCTGCAATATTAAAATCCCACAGGTTCCTGGATTACGTAAATCCAGTAATATAAAGTCACATATGGTAACAAAGCTCAAGCCATTGATACCAGCCAAAGTAAGTGGACTAAGCAGAAAACTGTCACCCGTGCAGAAAAGAAAGGACTGTGATAGTGAAAATAAACCGAGGCTGCAATCCACTATTGGTGAACTCTGGAAAAGCTTTCAATTTAAAAGGTGAGTAGCTAACCCTTTACGTACACAGCATGCTTTTTTCCCAAAGAATTTTCAAAGCAGACTCTACACATGTTCTCCATACAATTCAATAAGGATAGCAGTGCAAGATTACATATTTTCTACGTACAATTTATAACTTCCTAAGCTTGATGTAAACATGAAGCCTGTTTTTTGGTAAAAATGTTTCTGTGATTACTTTTTTCTTTCTAATCAGGAAAAACTCAGCTAAAATTCACTTACTGAATTTTATTGATAATTACATTTAGCTTACAATAATTGATATGAAAATTATTGCCATTGTTTGTCATCAAACACCAAAAATCATTTATTGACCTAAATGCAAAATCTGCATTCAAGCTGCTAAATTTAATTGAGTACAAGACTCCTTCTGTTTAACTCTGTGTCCCTCACATTTGGAGACGGCTGATTGTCAGAAGTGTTCTGCTTTCAAGATGATGGCAAATTGATGAAATATTTCTGTTAGCTGGAGTATCTGGTTACAATGGACATTCCTGCACATTATAAAATGCTTTTTCTTGTAGAGATTACTTGTCTAACCTGAAGTTTTTCCAAATAGCTTTGAAGTCCTTGAATTTGAAGGGCAACAATGATTTTAAAAAAGTAAACCAGAACCTGAAGTGTAGGTATTCTAACTTACACTGTCTCCATGGGCTCCAATAAAAACTCCTGGTGGCAAAGTTTTCCCAGCTTTAAGTAGCAATCTCAACTTTGAATAAATAAGTCTTATTTAAATTAAATTATTTTCAGTAACTTGAAACCAAATGTGAGTGGGACAAAAGTATTCTTTGCACTGAGTAGTAAATGTTGATATTGGTGAGCATGTATTAATTCAGATGAATGTGTTTTAGTACGTTTGGGCCTTAGAGTAGATTATTATAAACATACATCAATTTCTGTTTAAAAAATGTGACTTATGGTATTTCCACTTTTAGAAACCTTACTTTTTATTATCCTCCTTGTGGATTATAAGAATAACTGGCAGTTTCAAGGGGGAAGTGAAAGTGTTTGTGTATTTACTGCTTGACCTCTATTTAGGAATGTCGGGCCAAGGTTGCTCACAGGGAGAAAATTCATAAATTTGGATTTATCAGAATACAGGCAGACAGAACAGCGTGAGCATAGGTGGCACTCTCTGCTGAGGGTTACAAGGCTTGGCTCCCACCACGCACGTTTTATCCATCCAGTTTTGGTTGGTTTGTAACCTCTGGGTGTTTATACTGGGGATGTATATTTTTCTATTACTTCTATGTAAGCAACAGTTTATTAGCTTTAGGAATTTTTTTTCTCAACACATTTTGCAAATTGGACTTTTTACTGCTAGAACTCATTAAGCTCTTTTTTTTCCGATTTTAGGGTATTCCTAAATTAGCTGTATGTTTTAAAAATTACGTTACCTTATGGCAAATAAATCATGGGGGACAGCAATGTGTTCTGCCTTAATGTCAAGGCTTACAGGAGATGCATACAAAACTGCACTTATTCAGGAGACTTCAATGTTAAGGAAGCATGTACAACCCAAAGTAGGATGGAGTACATACAGTGTCTCATAAATAAAGCTAACAGCTCTCATTCTGTCACTTTCAGTGAAGTTGTTCAGTTGTATTCAAATTAAAACTTTGCATCAGAAATTTTTATTTTGTACTTATTCACAGGTGGAGTGGGCAGTTAGGTGAAGGGTCTTACTCTGTTTTAACCTGTATATTCTTACTGGCCTGTGGTTAAAAACACCAAAAATCATAACATTCTTTGGTTTTGTTTTGTCTTTGTTTTTTTTTGTGCAGAGAGTATGAAAAACTTCCTTCCTGTAGAAAGTCAGATCCTTTGTCTCCAATCAAAGATAATATACAGCTCACTCCAGAAACAGAAGAAGAAATCTTTAATCATCTGGAACGTAGTCATGTTCAGAGAGCTATATTCCAATGAACTGCATGCTGTTCATGATGGGAAGGATTTGTAATCATTATCAAAATTTACCTTTTGGATATTTCATCAATATAGAAAAGATGCTTTGAAAACCAGCAATGCACTTTAGTCTGACTAGTGATTTATTATCTCTTTTATAAAAGCATTAATTCAAAGGTATGGTTCTTTACTGACTGGAATAAAATAATTCAGAATCCTCTGTTCTCTTATTCTAAGTCCCCATACTAATTTTTTCTCCAAACACTTTTAGTTGCCCCTGGGCATTTAATGTAGGTCTCACATACAATCCAAGTTTCTACAAGAGCAGCAGAACAAGTTTGTGTCTTAATTTGTAATAATTCATATATTTTTGCCTCTTTCTTTTTTCCTCTTGAGGCTAATCTGGCTTCAGTACAGGTTTAAAACTGCTGTTAAATGTGTATAACAGTCTGCAGTATACTTCCATCACTCTGATAACTATTTCTTTTCTTTGTAAGGTAAGATTTTCTCTCTCAACAGCTGGCTTTCTGTTTGATACAGTTGTGTTGGTGATGTGACTAACTTGGAGTCTTTCAGAAAGAAAATCACAAATATCTGGTCCCCAAATTCTCATATTAATAGAATGCTATAGAGAAAAATATAATGCATTATTCTGTTTAACCTAGCTGTTTTACATTTATTTTCTTCCCCAACAACAGACACCCAAAATGCCAATCTTCAGACGTAGGGTTGCAAAATAGCATTGTTATCACAACAGGCCAAACTTCAGTGTTCAACTAAAGTTTGTTTCAATTACCATGAAATAGTATGATGGGATTTCAGACTTCTACCTTGCAAATCAGGATTTGAGTCAGTGTAAAGGTATGTTTGAAACTTTTCTATTTTTAGGAACAGATAGTATTTTTGCAGCAGATGAAGGTACAAAAAGATATCTTAACCTGTGAAATATATATTTTTTTAATTCCTGAGACTAACACTTTGCCCCAGCCTTTGAGCTTTTTGCAAGAGTTTCAAGTTTGAAATTACCTGTGAGAGGCAGAGGTTTTTAGGCTGTGATGTACTTCTTTTTTTCTCTCTAAGAGAATTTCCATCTATGAAACTAAAGTAAGCAGCTGAATTAAATTACAAAGAAGTTGATTAAAAGAATGTTAGGCATACATTTGTGGGATCAGCCCTCTTATTTCTACATTTGTGTTAAAGATACGGGATAGAAGGAATTGAAGCAATGATGCTGTAGGACAAGCTTTCTCACCTATGTGCACCACTTGAAAATCCCTACTGCTGAAAAGCAGGGTTTTTAATGTTGATCTTCAGTGAGAATTATCTTAGGTATAATGTTACAATTATAGGCCAGGAATAAATGTTTGTGTTTCCAGTCATAAAACTATTGCCTAGGATGAATTTTTTATGTGTTCCTACAAATATAATAAAAATAACAAAATGAGACTTTGAAGAGCAAACAAAAAAATAGTTTATTTTCATCCATTGCTCCATCCATTATTTTTTGGTGTGGGAGTTGCAAGGTTATTTTGTACAGTGCATCCTTGCCTTTTCCTGCCCCTTCAATCAAAGGCCCACTTGGTCCTGCTTTAGTGTATCACTTGTTTTTGTACTATCAAGGATGCGTGATTTTAAGGGATTATTTTATATGCAAGCTATATTGCACGTTCTTGAAGCAGATTTCTTAAAAATACTTCTGTATGAAGTTTGATATGTGTTTTGGAGGTCTTGGGCATTGACTCCACTTTAGAGGATTCTTCACAGGAATAGAGGCATCTGTTACATTACATGCAAATATGTAACATGTGTAAGCATATAATAGGATTTGATTTTTATACTTTTAATGTGGAGTTACTGTGTTGGTGTTTGCTCTGTGGAAGGTACAAGAACATAAATGCATATGAATTGGTGCAAGACTTTATTCCTGAGTTTATTAGGATAAGGTAATATTCCATAGTAAATTTTCTTAAGTATCAGAATAGGAGAAATTATTGCATGTTATAATGGCCTGGGGAGAATAAAATATAACACAATGAAATGAAAAATGAAAAAAAAATGGAGGAAGAAGAGTCTGGTTATTTTAAAATAGCAGGCATTTAAAAGTTGGGTAGCTGGAAAACAATAAGTGAGTAGGAGGAATTGAAAGCAAATGGCAAGCAGAGGCATGACTGTGTGTTGCTTGCTTTATAATCTCATATAAAATACTAAATATACCTTTTTAATATCTATAACTAATCCTTTTAATTTTATCAGCAGGACTTCAGAGTATTCTTACAAAATGGCATTGCTATACCGTATTAAAAGGGTAAATCTGCCCCAGAAAAACTAAATTTCCTAATGGTGGTCTAATCAAGCTTCACTTTTGAAAGTGCTGGGTGGCCATACCTTAATCAGAATTCTCATATGATCTATAAATATTGAGTATCACAGAGAATTAAAGTGAGACTGTGATCATCCAAATCCAGTCATGGTTTTGAAATTATTGGTGACTTGTCCAAATTGAACTGAGTATTTCTACCTAAATCTTTTTATTCCTTCTCACACAAATCAGTACAGTAGTTAGTCATTTTTATGAATGCGTTTGAATAAGGATGTTTTGAAGTCCATTAGCAGCTATTTGCATCCTTTTTTGAACAATGAGCTAATTCTGGTAAACTAAATGCAATTTTAGATATTTCACCTCACCATTTTTTCTGCAAAGAAGACCATTTAAAATTAGATAATGCTAACTTTGGTGTATTAAAACTATTTTCATAAGCAAACACAATGACTTTCAATGTTTACCTAAATTACAATGGACATTTTTTTTAAAGTTGTAGGTAGAACTAAATAACATGACGATTGATTTATAAATAAGTTTAAATATAGAGAACACTGACTTCTGAGATTATGGTTGCTAAATACAAGAAACCATTGAACATTTTTGGTGGATTTTTGTTTGGGGATTTTTGTTGCTTGGGTTTTTTTTAAATAAGGTTAATTGCTAAGCAAAGTAGAGTTCAATTAATGGTCTGAAATTGGATCAAAACTAAGCTGGACTGTCCTGTGTCAAATATTATATATATATATGTTCAGAGGCCTAAATGAGCTAATATTTGTATTGGCCTAAAAGTCGACTTCTTGGAGGTCAGTCTCAGTGAGAACATCAGTCTTCTCACTAAACTATAAAAATGATACAGTTTTGGAGGCTTCTGTGGTTTGTCTTGTTTTTCTTGGTTTCCTATGTCTGGCATGCACATTTTGCCAATGCCAGAATCCTGAAGTGATATCTGTTGGACAGATTTCTGTCTGATAGTAAAGACCAGGAGATTTTGTCAGTTTTCTTCATGTTAATGTGGGTTTTACCCACTTTGATTTCACAACATTACACTTACTATAGCTTCAGGCATACAAGAACATTATGCTGCTATGTTCTGGTCAGTATTTTTACGTCAAATTTCAGCTGGCTTTGAAGAAGAAAAAAAATAAAAACATCCCTTCTGGCAGCTGGCTTAGCTGAAGAAATACAAACTACATGTAAACATCACTGTATCTGTACTACTGCATTTTTTTGCAAATCCTCAGGTTTCTTTTTTAAATAATTCTTTAAAACACATAAAAGTTTTGCATAACAGATAAGTTATGGTAGTCCAAGTGTAGTTTTGTGTTGGTTGGGGTTTTTGGGGGTTTTGGGGGGTTTTTTTTGGTCATTATGCTATTTCCTCACCAAAAACAACATGAACGGCTTCCCTTCTTTGCCCTAGCTGGTATTTTGATTTATTTATCTATTAAACCATCAAAATGCCTTCTGCTTATCTGCTTTTTAAGCCAGCAATGACAAGTGGAGAGAAAGAATTTTGTGAATTTTCTGGAAAAGTTACAATAGTCTGCAGTAGCAATTTCCCCAAAATTAGTGATTGTTTGGTCTGTCTTCAACAGTCCACTGAAGATTTCTGTAATTTCCCAGGTTATAGATTATTATTCTAATCTTATTTGCTCAACCTTGAAGTTAGTTCACTGACATCATTATTTGTCTTCAAGGGAACTCTGACTACTGAACTTTACAGCTATGATTTCTGTTTTCATTCCCTCTTTTAAGTTTTAGACTTGCTTCATAGTGATGGCATTGAAGTGGAACAGTAATTTAAAATATACTTATTCTACCTCTCTCCCTCTGTAGCAAAGGACAGTATTTGATGTGCAAGCCCCACTATTATTTTCCATGCAAAGTTATATAGCTATAATTAAGCACTAAAAGACAGTGAGACTAGATGACTGAGAAAGTTCTATTTTACCTGAGCCTCACTGACTTCTGTGGATCAACACAAGTGTTTAAAAATGCCAGCCCAACTTGCTGAATTTGTTTTATGTTTGCTCAGTACCAAGTGTAATAGACCACTGACCTCTGGCAAGTATTTGAAAAACAAAATCCTTCAAATTCTGGTAGAAATTCTTGTTAAGATCTGTTCCAAACCCTCTTCAAAACATACAGCACCATTTGAGGCAACACAGCAAAGTAAGAGTAGGGGAGGTGTTCCCAATTATTAGAATGAATATTTAGACTACACTAGACTAGAGCATTAACTAAGATTATTTTCATAACCAAAAAGAAATAAAATACATAAATAGTAAATATATATATAAATATATAAATAGTAAATAACACATCGAAACCTGTAAAGTTTTAGAGCTATTTATGAAATCCAATTAACAGTTATTCAGTTGCCTTTCTTGAAACAATGTTTTAGCCTAAAGGTCCAGAGAAGTACCAAGGCTTTGTACTGTGTAACAAAGAAGGCTGTGGGTGCTCAGGGTGTTCTTGTGGGCAAAGTTCTTACGACTTCACCTCACTGCCTGGGTCTAGAAAGCTGGGTAATGTTTATTGCTATGTTAATTAAACACAAAATAGGATAATTGTCATCCATATCTGGAAATGTTGTGAGCCTGCTTGAGGGCCTGAAAATAGGGACCATTTTGTACAGTAAATCAGAGCTTACTCCTGATTTGCTGGCATGCCTTGTAATAAAGGAAAAGACATATTTATAAATTTCTGACCTTAGAACTCTGATCACAAATTTATACGTGAATCCAGTTTTTGTGAGGAAAGACTCTCTGAACATACCTCCTCAGCTGAACTGTTCAAAAAGCTCCCAGCACTTACCAAGTATCACCAAACTTAAGCCAAATAAAGCAGTTCTGGAGTACAAACGTTTTATGCAAGGTGTGTAAAGTGCTTCTTCCACTCTCCTTGACACTCTCCAGTAGCAAGGAGTACTGTTTTGGGCACCACACTTGAAGAAAAATGTAGACACCCTGGAGACAGTCCAGAGAGAAGTAAAAAGAATGAGCAACAGTCTAGAAGGCAGTATGAGGGAGGGTGGAAGGAATTGGCATTGTTTAGTCTAGAGAAGGGAGAACTGAGGAGAAATGGGATGTCAGCCCATAAACTGAATACCGTTTCTGCAAAACAGAAAATATCAACTGTAGATTGAGAGAGAAGTAATGAAAAGTGAGCAGCAGGAGAGCTTCAGTCTTCTTGCTGGAGTAACTTTACTTAAATAGATTGGTTAAAGGCATAATAAAGTTTTCTGGCTACATTTCATTTTCAGTTTAAAAATTATGTACTGGTATCTGCAGAGATGTGAAGCTCAAGTAAACTCAGTATATAAGCTGTAACTTCTAGGCCAATTCAGAAGCCTTAGCAATAAACTTTCTAGGATGTCTGGAAGATTTTTCTATTAAACAAGTGCCTGCAGTAAGTCTTGCCCACTTAGCATGACAGGATACTAGTTGCTGAATGCAGCTGAGTTTACTGTAATTAATGATAAGTTTATAAGTAGCAGTACTCTATTTTCATTTGGTTTTTTATTTCATTTTTCAGACCAGCAAGAAAATCTCATGAGCTGGTAACAGTCCCATCCCAATTTTTATTTGAATTATTTTTTTCTTGTGGGGCACTGAACAGAGGTATTAATTTTGCTCACAGTCAAAGTAGTTAATTTTGTGTAAGATGTGACCTTCTATTCTTAGTCTAAAATGTTTCCAGAATAGGAAAGTGGCTTTAGAAACTTTTGAATGAGTTATTCTGAATCTTATTTTGTTTCATGAGGAAACTGGTTTTGCCTTTTTGTATCAATCTTCTTTAATTCTGTGTAAGTATAGCTATAAGTAATCCAGGACATTACATGTAGGTATGCACACTGGAAAATAATAAAAATTAAAGGACATTTTACGCTCATCCTTCTGAATTGAAACATGGAACTTTATACTTCCTGTGTGGAGAGCAGTATTTATATCACTCACATTTCCTTTATTTGTGCTTCTAGAGACCTGGTAACTTGGAAGAGACCATTTACCAGTGATTTGCAAATGCATCTAGTCAGAAAAGAGGATCAACCTGGGCTCCCCTTCCCAGAAGGCTACTAGAAATCATCAAATATGGCAGGTAGAGGAAGTTACTCCATCACAATTGTATTTTACTTTATGTGTTATATTGTGCCATTCCTTCTTAACTCCTTAAGGATGCAAGTTTTCTGGAGTACTTACCTGCTTGATAGAATATAACATACAGCTGTCACATACAACTGTACTGAGAGTAAATTGAGCTGCAGTCATTTAGCTTTTATAGGTCTCAGTAACAGATTTCAAAGCAACAAAGGTCAACAGTACTGTCCTCATTTTTTAAAAATGGACTGGCTTGGAGGATTGGCCACTGTTCTCTAAACCAGTGAGATGTAAAAACTAGCACTTAGGTACTGTGAATCACAGTTCTGCACTGTAACAAGGAGACAACATTCCCGAGATCACCTGAAAGCACCATGAAAATTATATCAGCAATGAAACCTGATTATAAGACTATTAATGTGACCTTCTGCAGTGGGTCAGAGATGGTCAGAAAGGAATAGTATAAACATATAAGCCTAGAAACTTCAACTCATAGGGTTGACTTTAAACTTAAAATCAGCTTTTAGAAGATCTAGGAACACCACTGCCTCTTCATTTATTTTAGCTTCTCCACCAGAAAAACTAAACAAGGGGAATTGAATAATAGGGATGTGTAAAAAGGAGTGATGTCCAGCCAATTAGAACTCACCCCTAATTCCAAGAAAAACATTAATCCCATTACCCTTCCCAACTGGCTCTGCTTGCATATAACTGGGTGATAAAACAATATTCTTTGAGAACAGTTACATTTCAGCTGGAGACCGAAGATGCTCGTTTGTTCTGTACAATACTAAATGAATAGAAGATGACACAAGAATGCATCAGTCCAGTGAGTTATATGTCTAAGTCTCCATTGTCTGGAGTATAACTTATAAAGCTGCTTCTGCACTTGAGACAAATGCCTAATATAGCTGTGGGTGAGAGTGTCTGAACTTTCCTCAGCTGTGCCTGCAGGAGGAGGAGTGCACAAATATTGAATCTCCCACATTTATACCTGTTGTGAAATGCTGGCACACTCTAGCAATCAATATTAATAGCTGAGTTTGTTTTGTGGATTTCTTATTTAAATGGCACTAATTTAAGTTTGAAGAACATAAATCTCCTGTATGTGATGTGGATTTAGATGTGAGTGTGCTTGTGTCTGCACGACTGCTGGAGATGAGGAGATTGAATTAGGAGCTTTCTTCAACTCTTAAATACCTGTGGGTGAGCCTTTAAATATTCCACATGTGTAATTAACTTCTCTAGGGCTGCCTTCCTGGGCAGCTGCAGGCATATGTAGGTACAAAACCAGTTGATATACAAGGTTTCGATGATGCCACTGAATTCACACATCCTGGAATTTAATCATCAAGATAAATACTGTAACTTAATTTAAATGAAAACAAAGATGACTTCTGAAATGAAGCAATGCAGTGTATTTTCATGTGTGTGATAAACTGTTTCAGAGAAATCACTAGCCAGTGAAATCACTCAATTGGCTCCATTTTCCTTGTACAAAAATAGATTTGGTGTTGTGCACTGAGAAGTCTATTCCAGTTGTGCTGCAGGAGAATCCATTATTTATCATGGATTTTTAGGGGGAGGTTTTTTCCAGGACAGATTAAATGTTTGGACTGTGGGAAACCACACATCAGTTAGAAGGAACGTCTGTTGTTTAATTCAGGTATTGGCCTGTATCCTGGGGAACTGCAGCACTCCAGGACTTTGAATGTCATTCAAACCTACCTTAGCCCTAATCATCGGTCTTGTCTAGAACCTGACTTGCCTGGAGCAGAGATTCTGGCTCACCAAGTGCAGCTTGTGGGAGGCAAAATAATCCCTGAAAAGCATGGTGGAAAAGATAATTGGTGGGGTCTTATTTGCATCTATACATGTGGCCCACTGAAGGTGAACTCAGTTTGGTGGAAAATGGTAACATCTGGCAGATTTCTTCTCAGTCAGAAATGTATCTTGGTTTTCTTTTTTTTTCTTTGTGACTATATTTTTTTCAAACAAAACCTAACTGTTTTCAATTGCTAAGTGTTTGAAATTCACAAGAAATTTTGCTTTGAACAAGTCACAATAAAGATGGACATTTCAAAAATATTTAGGCATGGTGATATATATTGGGTAACAAGGGAGGTAAATGCTCAAACTAATCCATTCTATCAATGTTATTTAGTATTTCTACAGAGGAGAACTCTGGAGAAGGACCTTTTGCCTCAGCTTGACCAGACTGTAAATGTCTGGACTCATTAATCCAGAATGCTAGGTTAGCCTTTGTTCTAAACTCCCTGTGCTGCATAAGAAGGTATCCTAGGCTATTTTGTAACCTAGGCCATTTAAAGCAACCATGTGGTTACTTAAATCTCACAGATGTCTGCACTGCTGCTGGAAAAGATTGTCCTTGTTTTTTTTCCTCCTCTCCAGTAACCCATTGCCTTTTGCCTGCTGGCCTCTATGTCCTACCTCTAGTGTGCAACTGGCAGCCTTTTGATTCAGGCCAAAGAAAAATACCTGTTTGAAAACTAGTATCAAGGAAACAAAAAAAATTAGTATGACACACAGGTCATATGTTCATCTGCTGAAGAGCTCATTATCAATTCTTCCTGCCTAAACTATTAAGGATTTAAAAAGAGTAGTTTAGCATCTCTTATCCGTATCTCCATATCTCTTATCTCTTAGGTAAAGTAGGAGGTTTTTATCTCAACACCTGAATCATTCTCTTGACAATTCTTTGAACTTTCCCAAGTTGCAACATTAATTCTGAATTGTACTCACTAGACTGAGTGTAGCAGCAGTCATTCCATTGCCAGATGCAGAAATAAAGTTAAAATCCTTCTCCCTGTACACATATCCAAGGATTGTACTAGCCTTTTTTTTATGACTGGCAACACATGGTGGCTACCATATGATTATTCTCGTATTCTTCTACAAGACAAGGCCCAGCAGCAGCTCCTGTAGTTACAGCTGTAGCTGGATTTTATACATGGCTCTTCTGTTATAACTGTATGTGCTCACCTTCACAGCACCTACTAGCAGTGATTTGACCTTCAGTTTTTATCACTGTCTGTTGCCCTATAAAATATTTACAGTGAGCTACTTCTCAATCATTGTTACTCTAATTGCAATTGTGCCACTGTGTGTCTTTCTGAATACTTCTAGAATCCAGATAGAGAGCTTCCATGTTTCAAATGAAGAACAATATGGGAAGGTAGACAGGGTCTAAAAAGCCCCTTTCAAATACATAAGTAGTCCATGGCACATAGACATTGACATTCTTCCCCTTCCTTTTCAAAGAGCCTTTAATTTGCGAGGAATATCATGTCCCTTTCTGAGTATTTTCTTCTTGAGGCTAAACCACCTCAGTCTGTGCAACTTTTGTCATACTAAATTACTCATCATCATCAATAATCTTTGAGTTCTCAAATGGTTCTTATGGTTCTTGGTGTGCAGTGCCTAAACTATACACAGTATTTCAGATGAAGCCCTACCTTTGTTGAGTACAGCACAGAACAGGCTTGTTTCACACATCTTGTAGGCTCTAATCTTGGTTAGAAATCTTAGAATTGTGTTTGCCTTTTTCACAACAACATGATAGTGTTGACTTCTGCTTAGCTTGTGATTCAGTATGTTCAGTGGGCTCTTTCAAGAAAAAATGCTACCAGCCACTGGTTTTTCCACCCCATATTTATGCAGCTGATTACTGTCCTAATGCAGAGTTTTACATTTATCCCTCTTAAACAGTACCCAAGCAGTGATGAGAGCCCTCTTCATTCTTCCTGTAAGATCTTTGCCAAAATTTTTTTGTTTCTGATTGCAAAACCCACAAGATACCCAGGACTAGCTATTCTATGGATTTTTTTTGCCTTTGGATTCATATCTTTATTTGTTTACAAGGCATAGTGAGTAAGGGTGTTAGATAAGCACCAGCTCTATTACAAAGTACTTTGTATGTGGACTAGGAGACAAGAGAAGAAACTCCTCAATTTATGGGGCAAACTCCATAAATTCTGATTTGTTTAGCCAGAGATTAAATGCAGATGTGAAGCAAACAGCATTAAGAAGAAAAAGGCACAAGCTGACATTGGTTAAACCTTTGTAAATGTCCATGACGTCAAGCAGATGATTAGAATTTCAGTCAGGAGAAAGATCTCCAGCATGTATAGATTTCCTTTGTGTTTCTTTGCTGTGCAATCATGACTTCTCGTGCAAAGTAATCCAGGAATTAGATATAAAAAAAATCTCTTCTCAGTATTTTATAGAAATAGGTCTTTATATAGTGTTTATCTCACATTTAATAAGCAAAAATAAATAAATAACTCTTCAGCAATTTATGCTGAAGCCAAAACTAGTTCTGAGCACTCCTGAGAATATGGCAGAAATAAGAAAATGTGTGTAAGTAAAAGTATCATTAAATTTGAGTCTAAGAACTGTTTTTATGTCACAAATACTGGTAAATGTAAGTATTTGGGTTTAGTAGATGATTAAATTTAGCATGTTTTCTTCAAAATACAAAAAGCACCAGTATTTGTTTTGATCTCACTTCTACAATTTTGGAATCACTGTTCAACTACTCTTCATTTAAATTTAGTAAAGCAAAAACTGGAATAAAATGGGACACTTGTGTTTTGAGCACTGAAATCAGTCTGACCCTTGAATTTTGGCCTGCTCTAGATGCTGGGGTTTTGTTAATCTCCGATTCATTTCCTCTAGTAACCCAGAAGCAGACCAAGAATGACTTTGAAGCACCTATTTTTTATTGTTTGCATAATATACAATTGCTAAAAAAATCACAGCTATTGATTAAGGTTGTGTGGCAAACTTCAGTAAGGCACTGACTTTGATGATCACAGAAATGAAAGATACAGTCCCCATGGGCCTAGTCACAGGGTCAGAAAATACAAGTATAGTGAAAAATTCTGTCCTTTCCAAAGGATTATATTTTGAAATTTCCTGATACTCTCCTTGCAATCTGGACTCCTTATGGCATTAATCTCACAAAAACTGAGGGTTTCTTAGCAGATTTCCAGAAGTGTAGGCCCTACATCAAAGTGAGAAGATATACACACACCACCCTGAAGGATTCAGTTTGTAATATGACTGTCTTTGAAATTCAATTTGACTGTAACATCCTCCAAAGAGTTTGCCAGCAATAAGCCACTGAGCTTCAAAGTCCATGGATAAACTGGTGATGTTGTACTCTTGCTCTTCTGTTTGCTGACATACTGAAGGCAACCTTGATTTACTGCTTTCTTACTTCAGTAAGATCATAAAATATAGTCCAACCAAAAGTGTGTGGATCTCATTTATATGTAACCAAAACACATCCAAAAAGCCCACAAAACACAAAAATTCTTGTGCTGAGAAATGAGATGTCTAAAATGGAATAAGCCCTTTGGCTTTTCAGTTTTTACCTGAGTGCCTCTTGGCATACATGTTGCACATTTCTATGGCAGTTACACAGGTGTAACTTGATAGTCAACAAGGCTTTTTTTTTTAATTCATCTTTTCCCCCATATAAATGTAAGTTGAGATTTGGATTTTCCCTCTTGACAAACCAGCTTAAGTAAAATTAATTTGATGGGGGAAAAATAGATTAGTTTGAATCAGGAAACAAGATACTTGGCAAAACCGTATTTTGAAGAAAAGCTTTCCAGAAACTTAAACATAAAATCCTTCATGTCTGCTAGGGTGTTTGACCTTTCCTTCTTCTCTCCACCTCCTGTGGATAAGTGCTTCCTCCCATGAATTGTAACGTGGTAGCTTTAGCTCTGCAGCCTTTATGGCTCCAGAGACTAATTTCAGTGCCTGCCCCTGCTTCTACTGGAACTGCTTCATTTATTTTATAGGATTTTGCCTAAATTTTCCACTAGTGAAACTGCAGCCTCTCACAGATCCTGTAGTTGCACAGCTTATTTCAAGAAAGAGAAAGTAGGCTGGGGGTTTACTTTGGGAGCTGGGTTCAAGCCCCTTAGCCGCACACCTCTGCTGTCACTCTGCTTTACCTACAAAGGCCTTCGCTTCTGGCAGCAGAAGTTGATTTGCTGTGCTGGGTCCAGGGAGACAGGAGCTACTGTGAGTGCACAGAGTGGAGACTGTGGCTCAGCCTCTTCAGGGAGAAAAAGTAATCATAGCAGGGTCTTCCCAGTTCTTTATCCACTGAGTTATAAGGACACTCCTCTGTGAAGCACATGACAATAATCTTGCTCAACACTTGCCTAGTGGATGCCTTGGATGTCAGAAACAAAGGAAACCTTCCTTTAAGGAAGGGTACTTATGTAAGAAGTCCTGACATGGACTAGCCTGTAAACCCATATAATCTTCAAGGTCTACCTATACCAGCAGCAGTTCCACCCCTCAGTTTCTTGTGACAAGTCTCCTCTGCACCAAAACCATCCTGCAAGTTGTCACCTCTCACCAGCTTGCACTGCATGGCATCCTGCTTCTGTGCCAAAATCATCTGTATGAGCGGGGGCATAAAATTTAACAGCCACATTAACTTATCTTGTTGTACCTCTAGCAAAAATGGTTCCCATTGGTAAGCAAGGCTAACCCACACAGCTGTTCTTCAGCTGATTCAAGAAATTTTGTCTCAACAAAATTCACTGGAATGGGGAGGTTACCCAAATAGCAGTAATGGCCACAGCCATCTCATTTAAACTGCTGCTCCAGACCTGGCAGAAAGCTGAGTCACCAAGGCACAGCCAAATTTTGTGGGTTCAACGTAGGCTGAATTACAATAGCAGAACAGCTATGAATTATCATACAAATCTGTTACATGGCAACTAAGGCCATATTATTTATAATTTTCAGCAATCTTGGAACCTGGAGCCAGGTTCTGCAAACAGAAGGCCTGGTCCCTTTCCAAAAAAAGAATGGGAACAAAGTCAGTGTGCAAGAGGATGGCTGAAAGAACTGAGGTTTAAACCAAATCCAGCTGCCTCCTAGGAAAATGCAGTTTCTCCTGAGGCCTCTCTTGACAGTTTTGACAGGTTTATAGCAGAGCCAATATAATTTGAAATAGCAAAATTATCTTCATAACCCCTGCAATGCTTGGGTTACCCTGACAGTCTAGACAGCACAGATGTTTCTGCACTAAGCTGGTGATTCTGCTCTCACCTGCAGCACAGCAGCTGTTTTTTCTATCGATAGCTCTTTTATTTTGTAGGTGATTAATGCATCAAGCTGCTGGAAAATGAGTTAATCTTTCTCAGCCATTCAGCATTCAAATATGCAGCTCACATCTCTATCTGATTTTTAATTTTTGAGCACAGATGCAGCATTTTTGGGGAGAAGAGTCAGATGGAGACCATACTCCTATCCATCACTTGACATGAAGTTTTTAAGTTCTCAGAGTAAGGGCCAAGTTGCCTTGTGAAGTAGTGCCAGCACCAAGAATAGAATTTCTTTATTTGCCATGTCTGCCTTTCAGCACCATCCTGTGTGGTTTTTTCCACTGACAGAGTTCACATTTTGTTCAGGAAAAGGCTATACCCACCCTCCATCTGTAAGCATGTGCTTCTTTCTCATAAGTCCTCTCTGTAAGCTAATGGATGTAATAGTTGCCTCAGTGAGGTCACACTGAGGCTCAGGCTTTCCAGGCAGCCACAGGCAGGCTTGTGAACAGTACATGGTTGCAGCTGCTTTGGGTGGGAGCACTGATATGCACGCTTAACCTCCTGGATCACTCCTTCCCCTTTCCTCACCCACTGGTTAGCTGACCTAAAGGTTTCCCTGGAAATACATTGGTCAGGCTGTAAAGTCTTGGCTCTATTTTTGAGAATGAGAAATAAATTTTAGGTCTACTAGGGATGTCTTGGTCAACAGCATCAAGGACCATGCAATCAATAGCATTTCTGACATAAAACAGGCTTGAGCTGAAGGTCTGATTAAGATCCAGACCATGCTGTTATACACAGAAAGAAAGTAAAGCCAGGGTCTTGAAATATTTGCAAAAACAAACACCATCAGCCAAGCCCAACCTGCAACAAATCATAGGCAGCCTCATAAAGGGCCTTTACAGTCCCTGACAGACATGATGTAAGTGCTGAGTGGTCCAGGCAGCCCCTCCTCAGTCCCTGCCTGCCTGTTCTGGAAGCTCCATGTATGCCCAGGCAGGCACTGAATATAACTTTAATGAAATTAATAATGCTCTTAAAGCTTCTCCCCAGAAAGTCATATCACTGCCTCCCTCCTGAAGGTCTGCCACTGCAGGGGAAAGCACAGTGCTGCTTTTTGAACTCTGGCATTGAGACTTGCCCTGAGTTTTCTGAAACCCACCTGGACTGCACTGCTACAACTGTGTGCCCCAGGAATATTACAGTCACAAGAGAGGCACCACATGAAATACAGGAGGGAGGGAGTGATATGACTTTCTGGGGAGAAGCTTTAAGAACTTTACTAATTTCATTAGAGTTATGTTCATGTCACTCTAAACTAGGGTCAGACCATTATTTATTATAGGACCTAACTGCCCTTACATGTTGTGGACTGTATAGAAACAAGTAGTAGCTAACTTAAACTTCTAAGAAGCAATCTAGAATCATCAGGGGAGAGAAGAGGGTAGAGCTAACATTACAAAGCAACAAAGCATCTTAGGAAGGCTAAAGAAATGAAGCACATATTTATAGGCAGAAGTCTGGTTTTGCTTCTTTTTTTTATTATTCTCTCTCTTATGGGTTGATTCAAAATTATGAAAAAAGTGGGCTATTTTAAGATTCAGGAGATTTGTCTCAAATATTTCTGGAACAGTGCTTCTTGAGGGAAGTATGTATTCCATTACAAGTTCTGTATATAGGCACTGTAACATATGAAACAGCATTTGTCAATCACCCTCAGGGATCCCTTGGAGGTTTTCCATAGAAACCCTTCCACTTCCCCCTTTCCACTTCATAATGCTTAAATTAAAACACTGGTTTTCAAAAAAATGTTACTGTCCTGCTTAGGTCTTTTTGTTTTTTCCCTATAATATCTCTACAGGCTTTCTTGAAAGGAGAATATATCAGGGCACTTTGATGCTGAAGGTTATATTCTGTCCTATTATCTCATTTATTTTCCTGATTTACAGTATCTTATCTAAACAAAGCAACTTATTTGCAGCAGAGGATACCATCTGTTACTTAGTGTGTGCAAAATATTTTATTTTTATCCTGAAACCACCACCATCTGGAAATAGTTAGCATGGGAAAATGATAAAAAGCCCATCTAAGTTCCCAAGTGTTATTGCTTTGAACAAGAAGATTAGTGTTCCTATTAATTTATTTATTCTACCAAAACATAACATTAAGTCATTTTTAAATCCAAAAAGTTTGGAATGCTCCTAATGTTGCTTATGTATGCTAAAGCTCAGGCTGAGGTTATCAGGCTTGCCTTGCAGCAACAAATGTCAATTTGCACTCCATAAAACATTGTGCACAGGTTGTGGCTGTGATTGCAGATGGCTGTAGGACAGACTTCCCTCAAGGACCACTCTTCCAGTAAAGCCCTCATGCCACTCTAATATTCCATATCCTTCAGATTGATTTGTTTTATATTTAAAGCCAGAGCACTGAGCATCTTCTGGGATTGAGCTGGTAGTCAATGGAAGAAACAGAAGTATCCTCAGAATGTTTTCTGTTCTCTGGTGGATACCTTTAATATTAATGAACACAAGTCCATATCATGAAGATAAAACTTTTAAAAACATATGGTATCTCTGCCATCTCTTTTTACATTAGTGGCACATTGGAAAGAAGTATAAAATCTGCTTAACACAGCATTGTGTCCTTCATTGAAAAAAATATATACCTGTTTCTAATCAATTAGTATTTGCTCAAGCAAATATTAGCTCTTCAAACAGCAGCTACCTTGGAAGTAGCTGCAGTTATCTCAGTTGCATATGTCAGTCAGCAAAGTTTTCTGTTTGCTTCTTTTCTAATCCTTGTTCTTTGCACTTCAAGAGAGAATAGGTTAAATTCAAACCTTCTAATCATACCAAAGCAATTGCACAAGCAGGACAACACAATTATTTGGGCATGGAACTCATAGTTTATTATTTTAAGACTTTGTGAAAACTGTCTTTGATAGTTAATATCCTATTTTCTTCAACATCTGATAGAAAGGCAAGTCTATTACTATCGGCCAATGATGCTTACCCAGTTCAAAGGACTTCTTTCTAAGTTCATCTGGCCACTTTAAACAAGTTTATGCACTTTACCTGCAACTGACTTTCTCTTTGTGCAACTTTTTTGGCTGGATCTGTGACTCAGCCTGTAGACACCATAGCCTAATGTTAATAAATGCTGGAGGGATCAACACTTACACCTCAGCCATGACATAACAAACCAAAGAAAGTTGGCTGTCAGCCAAGAAACTGTAGTACTTCTCCTTATGTACCAAGGATCACACAAGACAAGAAGACAGAGGAACCATTGAAGCAAAATATTAGCCTAATGCTAGACTGGCAAGAGAGCTTGAACACAGAGAGTCTCTCCTTGCTCCTCCCATTCCAAGGTTCCCACAGCTGTTCAGTATTTCTGTGTGGTGCTCCTGCCAAGCAGGTGTCTCTGCTTCGCTGAAGGGCTGGTGACAAATGACTATTCAATTTGTGCAGTGGAAACTGTTTCCATTACAAGCATAAGTGAAATATATCCAAGCAACTGATTCTGGGATCCCAAGGCCCACATGTTTTTATAACCTATACCAACATAGCCTTATCCTTTCCACAGGTCAATTCAATGATTTCTTTGTTCCTCAGCTCATGAAACACGAGTTGGCAAACCAACTCACCTCCACTACAGCAGGTACTCCTCTAAATCCCCTGGTTTAGAGGCTCAAACACACATCTGCTCAGAACTGTTCAAGAGATTATTAATGCAGGAGAATCACTGCAAAAACCTTACACACACATTACATCCTAATGCATAATTTAAATACTGTCAACACTTCTTTATTTGCAGTGTAGTAATTCCTACAGTAATCATTCTGCAATTTAGTACTGAACAGAAGAATTGAATCATGTTGCAAGAATCTGACCAATCCTAAACTGAGGCTGCCAGAGGGTGATTAATAAACTGCTAAGTGTGACAGATTTTTAAATTACCTGGTGTTTTTAGATGACCTTTTATGATCAGAGCATTTCCATTTTTCCAATACATTCCTCACATACAGGAAGACAGCTTGAGCTATACTTCAAACTAAGGCTCATGTCAAGTGTTCCTTTAATACATGTTTATAGGAACCAGGCCTGTATATTGCGACGAATCAACGTTTTACTACATGGTATTTTTGGTATTTTCAACATTTTCCAGAAACACTGGAATATCTCTTAATCACAAGGTACATGAGTTGGCTCTATTGTTGAAAGAAGGCTCACTGAAGTTCTGCAGGGTACCTGACAAGCAGGTGCCTGTGGGGGATGGATATGACAGTATCTAGAGCAACCATGCTAGCAAAATTCAGCAGCAAGAAAATAACTCTTGAAACTTGATATACTCTTCAAGTCCTGCTGTCTGCATTTCAATTATGCTGACTAGCAATCAGTTTGCTTATTTAAACAAATAGTTATCTATACCACAGCCAGTGTTTTCTGTAATAGCTGACAGTTTATTCAGGTGTTAATCTTAACACTGCTCTGGCACTACTATTTAATCTCACAACCCAGATACCTACGTTAATGAATCTTTCATAGTTATGGTTTTTCTTATGGGTGACACAACCTAAACTTTGATATTCCATTCAAAAATTTAGAGTAGCTGTGCAAGCAGTGTTTTATTTAATAGGCATTGAGCTCAAATTCCCAGAATTCTTATAGGATCATCTCCTAGACAAATTTTTACTGTCTTTCCCCAGATTAAAAATAACATTTCCCCAGAATAAAAATAACTCAATACTTAAAAGGTTCTTTATTTTCCTCTTACACTTAGGCTTTCAGGAAACCTTAAAAATCAGTTACACAGCAAAGACTGATATTGCAAAACAGTGGAGGTGCAGTTCAAAAGAAAAAATCCCTAACCCATAGTGTTTTCAAATATAAAAATATATATCCAAATTATTACCTAGGGAAAGTGTACCACCATTTCTGTCTTAAGCTGGTCCTGCCAGCTTTTGGGTCATAACTCCCACTACAGAGCTCAAGAGCTCACACTGGAAGGAGCATCTCCAAGGTTCATGTCACAGGCATGATTCAGAGCAAACTGCTTTGCTGCAGCATATGAACCCATTCTTAAGTTTTCTGAAAGCATTCCATAGTCTTCCCTTGGGCAGAGGGTAATAAGCATCCAAACATCTCCTGGGAAGCATATGTCATATACACAAAGCCATCTTCATCTTTGTAGTCCCTGTAGACTTCTGTCATTGTCAAGGACATACTGGCTAGGCTTTTGTTGTTCACCAGCAGGTAGAAAGCTTGTGTAGCTGTTAGAGCCATCCTGCTTCTAATTGAGAGAGGAGGGAAAGAGAATTAAGCATTAGCAAGTTGAATGTGATTTCAGCTTCAGTCTATGACATACATTAAGCAGAGAAGTTGCATGACATAGGTACAAGAAATGCTGTGTAAAGTTATTACATGGTTTAATGTCTCCATCAGCAGGAAGTTAACTGGAAACTCAAAGGCCTGAGGAAAGGCTTGCATGGCTACACCAAAGGTTCTACTGAGCATGGGCTTGGAATTCCCAGTTACCAGGAAAAAGTGTGAATAGAAATCAAAAGCATCTGTAGTGCAGATTTTGTATAAGATTCCAGTTCCAGTCTGTTACACTTTTTATAAAGACTACCTTCAAAAAACAAGTCCTTTTCAGAGACATTACATATAAGAATTATTATCTAAGTTGTCCAAGAGCCAAAAGCATCTTTTACATAAGTTATAATATAGAAAAGATCTTTTTCTATACTTTAATAAGTGTGCTGAGAAACACAGCTTTCATATTTTGTCAGAAAACACCACTAAATATTTTGAGAGACTTCTTTGCTGTAATGTTTCATAAAGAACAATTTAGCAGCACATTTCATTTCACTCACATTGAAGAGCTGCTTTGAACTTGAGCAAACTCAGGTAGGTGCATTAAGAGAGCAAAGCAGTGACAGTCCTAAGCAGAACAAGATCACAGAACCCATGAGGCAGGAAAAAAGCAGAACAAGTCCTATATACTCTTCTTTCACTACAGTTAGGGAGAAGGGAGAGGACTATGAACCAAAAAAATCACATTTTTCCCCCAAGTGTACTTGTGAAAACATCTTTTGATTGTCTTCGAACACTTGCAGGAGAGGGAAGCCATTACGTTACTAACACCTTTATGATCCTACCCACCAAAGGAAGCAAGAAATCCCCAGCAGCACGCTAGGAAATCTCTCCTTGGGGAGCAGTAGCTAAGCCCAGCGCAGTTCCAACCCAGCAGTATCCATCACCCACCTGATGATGGTTATGAACTGTGCCATGGTCAGCTCCTCGGGAACCAGAAACTTGGTTTTGTCCAAGAGAGGAAGGTATTTCTCTTTATGGTATCGCTCAACAATTACCTGTTTTAATTAGAGTCACACTTAGCAAAACCTAAAATACCCAGGTCTCCCTTTCCCTTCCCTCACACGCCTCTATCCTTAAACAGTGGCAACAACCTCCGATAACAAACCAGAGATTTACCGGGATTTTTGTCGGGAACTTGGCTCGGATCCCTGCTACTTCTTCCCGCCGGGTGGCTGCGGGGCAGAGGAGAGGAGAGAAGCGTTACGTGTGCCGCAGCCCCTCCGCCCCCTCGCAGCCCCTCCGCGCCCGCGGGACCCTACCGAAACTCTTCCTGAGNAGCGGACCGGCCCGGAGCGGCGCCGCGGCCAACGGGAGCGGCAGCTGTGAGCCCGCCTCTCCCGGCTGTGCCGCCGCTCCCTTCTGCGCGCTGCCGGGAGGGGAGGCACCCGCGGGGCGAGGTGTTCTGCCGACAGACAGCGCCGTGCCTTGCGAGAGGTCTGACTACCGTGCCCGGCGGTTCAGGGGTGTAGCTCAAGGCTGGACTGCCCCCAGCTGTCTTTCCACATGGCCAGCCTTCTTCATACCGACAAACCGCTTTCAAACTATTTCCTTGGTTTTAAAAGAAAACGAAACAACCTACCCCACGTACACAAAGCAACAACCACCCGCCCCCGTCATTTTTCATCTCGGGCTACCAGATTCCTTATTTTCTGAATGACTTGAGAGCTGAGTTTTAACTCTGGTTTTGTCTCTGAGGCACAGCTGTGATTTTAAGAGGTTTCAAGCAGACTCCCAAGTCCCTCTATTTGGTAAATATGATCAGACATGTTCCTCGCCTTTTGGATTGCTGGTTCACCTGCTTTTATTTCATCTGTCAAGATGGCTTTGCAGACAAACACGGCTGAGCAAGGAGTAAAGTTGACTTCAGTCTGGTGGTTGTGTTCATAAATCATCTCACTGGGGGTCTGGAACTGATCCTCATTATTTGTTTGCTTTACTTATCCCTTTAAAATATGGGAATTTTCTCTTTTTTTTTTTTTTTTTATCTATAATTCTGATCATGATCTAGTTGATATGGCACTTCGGGACATGGCTTAGTGGTGGATTTGACAGTGCTAGTTAATGGATGGACTCAGGGATCTTACAGGTCTTTTCAATTAAAATTCTATTATTGTGCCAGGCTAAGGGCAACTAGAAGTTGCAAATTTTTATGAGTTATAGTTTATAAGCTATGGATTTGTTTGCTTTGTCAAGGCAAAGTCACCTAAGATCATTTTGAAAAGGAACATCTTTAATAAAGTGTGCGCACTGTCTACACTTATGTCAGGTTTTTCAACCAGCCTCTCCAGAACAGAGCTTCCAGTGGCTGCAGTCCTTAATGCTGCTGAGGTGTCCTTTCCTCTTGATCTGGAAGCGATGAGCATTAGCCACAGCACAAGCTCCCCCACGTGGCAGCATAAATTTTATTATCACTTGCCTTTGAAGGACTCATAAACAAGAGCTCTGAACTTTGAGAAAGGCCTTGAGCCTATGCTGGAATGCTTTGGGTACAGCTCATCCCTATGATTTGATCTTTGCATCAGGGCAGGTAATCCCAGGGGCTGAATAAGTAGTTGGGTCTAGCTTAAGCACTTTTGAGTAGAGGTGAAGTGACAGACTAAGGAAGCCTGAGTCAAGGAGCACCTGTGCCACAGAATTGACATAACTCAGTTTGGTGAGTTGTATTTAAGGAGATGAAGGAAAAGAGGAATAATTTGAAGGATAAAGAATCAGCATGGGTAGCACAGGAACAAAGTCTGTAGGAGACAGGAGGATATGTGGGGACCACAGAGGTTTCTTTGGAAATGTGATGAAGCCTGGGGCTTTCCAAAGCTGTTCAGGAAACGTATCTGTTCTTCCACACCCTCTTTCTGGCTTCTGCCCAGCAGATTCAGTAGAAAGGTCTGTGATCCACTTTGTGTAGAGAAGAGAGAACCTGCTACACCAGTGCTATGCTTCCTATGTCACTTCTCACTGCAGATGAAGTACAAACGTGTGGCTTCACCCAGGTATCAGCAGCCCTGCTCACAGGGAGAGGTGGTTTCTTTTCATGTTCATAAACTCCTATGGCAGTATCTAGAGAGGAAAGGGAATACCTGATAAGAAAGTGAGCCAAAGAAGATGAATTCTCAGCAAGACTGGTGATTAGTTATGGCTCTAATGTCTGTGAGAGCTAAGAGTAAGCAAAACTCCAGACTTCAGTTAGCATGTGCTAACTAATAATGTAAATGTGTCACATTTTCTGGAGGTAGAGAGAATGGAATGTCCAATGTGTCTGCACAGCACCTACACTTGCTTCTGCAGTGAAATACACAGCTTCAGACCAAAATGTGGAATCTATTCCTTCTTACTTCCTTTCCATTGGAAGCTTTTCTTACTTGTACATAATTAAGGAACTGATAGCGCAATTTTGTGTAGAGAATTAAGTACTCAGAGGGTCCTGTTGGTACAGAAATGGAAGGACCAAAGGGAGTTATTATTCTATTTCTACCTGCTTGGATGTTCAAAGTCAACACTTATAAGCATCCTGTAAGTCCCCAGATATTAAAGCACAAACTTGGAGTTCCATATCTTATCTAGTCCAGTTTCATTGCCATATTCACAGCCTCTCCCAAAGCCCAAGGTCTGCAGCTGTGTAGCTGAATTTTCATGTCTCCATTGTCTCCATACTGAAGTGATCTGCTGTGCAAGTGCTCTCAAACACTCCAGTGTGTCCCAGGGACTCAACAACATAGCCAAAAGCAGACATCTACTTTTTGCAAATGCCGTGAGACTTGCACTGCTTTCAGCTGCATCTGTGAGCCACTATGGAGGTGAGGGTCAACTTATTTGTAGACTAACAGTTTAAATATGAATGATACAGTGCTAGAGGGATTAAGATTGATTGATTTATTTAAGCAACCTAACTGAATAGGAAGAGAAACTGCAGCATGATGTTCTAGGGAAAAAATGTGACTTGGCAAAATGAGGGCTTATTTGTCGCACTGCGAAAGCCTGTGACATTCTACAGTATTATCCATAGTTATCTTAAAAACATGTTTTCATGAGGGTTGTCTGTAAGTGAAATAGGAGGTTTTGAAGAGCCCTCAAGCAGTCAGGCTCAGCCAGGCAATTTAATGGGTTTTAAAAGAGCTGACCAAAACATTTGTACGCTTCCTGAACATGGGTAGTTACAGATAGGGAATCCTTTGCTTCCTTCTTCCCTTCTGCAATTCTGAATCTGTCTGTATGTCCTCCTGTGACACAGAAGCAAGCCCACTCTTGTGGATAAGCCTGAAGTAATTCTGTGCTGATAACTAAATTTCTGAATTCATAAGTCCTTATATAAAAAAACCTAGCTGGAGTATTATTATGTTCAAGGGGATGCTTAGTACTGTATCTCTGATTTTGACTCAAACTATAAATTTATCTCAAAATGCTGAGATAAGTTTGAAAGTCAGCAGTGATATTTCTCTGTTGATTGGTTAGGGTTTATATGCATTTCTGGCTTTTTTTCTTTCTCTCTTGATTTTTTAACCCTTATATTGAACCTACATCATAACTCTGATGATTTTTTGGTGTAGCCACAAGGATTAGAAATTAGTTTTGTTACTTTTAAACCAGAGATTACATGACTGTTTTGTACCAGAGCTTGAGATTTTGATCTTGAAATGTCTCTTCTGCAAAAGAAACTTCAGTTAGACTCAATAAATCTCTTCTCTCTTTCTTACCTTTACCTGTATGCCTGGTGTTCAGTTCATTGTGATGGAGTAGTTTCTTTATGATAGTATTTGGATTCAAGTGTACCAGTTGTACTTTTCTCGAGTGCTCTGTCTTTAATTTCAAGAATTTTTAAATCACTCTCAATATTAAATAGTTACATTTTCAGCCATCTTGAAAGAGCTGAGCTGTAGTGGGGTATCCTCAGTAGTGTTTAAGCACATGGTCAGTGCTCCAGTTTTAGCGTTTTAAATTTTACAAGAATTTGACACCTAAATTCTCAGTATTTTTCAGCAAGGCTTGCTCAAATTAGAGACTCTGACTAGCTGTAAAGTCAAAAATAAATCAGTGACTTTTTGAGAAAAGCTGGTATGAGCTGGCAAACTGTTGGTCAAGGTCCCTGCAAGTACATCTTCGACTTTCTGTTTCCTGCTCTACCAGGGGTTCACTGGCTTTTTGTCCTATAGGGGCTGAACTTAAGGTCTAGACAAATGTCAAAAAGGGAAAAACATTATTGGATCTTCCTTTCCTATCATCTGCTCTCTTATTATCATTCTAAGTGTGCTGGTTTTGTATCACCACATTAAGATGCAATGTGTTATGTTTTCTGTCTACAGTTTTCTGTCTACATGTTTTACTAGGCAATTTCCTCGATCATCTCCTTGAGAAACTAAAGCAGTGTTCTTCTTGTGGCCTGGAATCATGGGACACAATTCCTTTCTTATCTTATTGTGTCTGCTGTTTGACTTGGTAGAACATTTGCACTCTGGTTTTCTGGTTTTAGTAATGCTCCTACTATGAGTACAGATCTTGGTGCTGGTGCTTTAGTGAGAAATAACAGCATTGCTTGCTCTGCAAATATGGATATAAAAGTTACTCTTTGTCCAAATATGATCATAATATTGTTTGAAGTGATTTTTCTTCCACATAGGGCTTTAAAGTATTTTGTCCAGTGTAGTTCAGTTCTTCAGATAGTATGTCTTTGGCTTTATGTCCAGACTTTTCCTGGTGTCCCTGTTGAGGCTCTCAAGAATGTGTCAGACAATGCCAAAAGTATCCATTGGGTTTTGGTTTGCAGATACTGAAAACTGGTTTCTATTTTAACCTTCAAAAAGGGTGTTATAACTGACAGACAGTAGAGGATTTTAAAAATAGCTTCAACATGTCCCTGTGAGGTTGGTAGCTCTATTGTTTGACCCTTCTGACAGAAGGGTCAAGCGAGTCAAGCTCTCTTTCAGGTTTGAAAGCCTCATCAGGAGAGCAATGCCAGAGTTTCCAAGAGTGACTCGGACTCTTGGATACCTCTTTTCTCAGGTGAATGTTAAAGAGGCCTGGTCCCTACTGGTAAATTGTTCTGTCCTTAATGAAAATTTGGACTCTTAAGGTACCCCCATTTAGGTACTCAGAAACTGTGGCTCTCAAGATTTGAAGTCCCTTTTAAATTATTTCAGCAGAAATGTCTAAGGCTTAGACAGATCCAAATCAAAACACTGTGGAAAAAAAAGTCTAAGTATGAAGGAAAGATTAGATTCCTTCTCTTCAGTGTCAAGATTGTTAATTTATTTCAGAAATCCTTTTTTAGGGAATTTTCTAAGATGTTAGGAAAAGTGCCAAAATAAATGTATGTAAAAGAGAGGGATGTTGCTCAGCTGTTTTTTAAGAGGGACCCCCAGATAACTATTTTTGGTGACTCTGCTGAGTTCTGTGATCTTAAACAAGTCCTGGGAGGCTGGCCAAGCCCCTGAGCCATATCACGTACTTGGCTGCATAATAAATGCATTGCAGAGCTCAGCTCATACTTATGTGCTATGAACAAGGCTCTGGAGAAATGTGAAAATTTTTTGGATATAAAAATGCTGACAAGTGCTATGGACTGATATGGGATTACTGCAAATCATAGCCCAAACATGTACATTAGCAGATACTCAAAATTGTCTACTTCAGCAATTTACCTGGGGATGATGAGGTCCAGAGCCCTGTTTTCTTAGGTACTGTGTATGGCCAGTGGAGAGAGGGAGGGATAAACTCTTGTGTTTGGAAAGCAGGTGACTTTCTCTACCTGTATGCTTTCAGGTTCTCTATTCTCTTTTGAACAGTATCTTGAGAAGCAATGCAATGCCAGTTTCACAGTGCAGCTGACAAGAACTGAGGTCAGAAATTGGTTTGTAATTGTTACTCTTGGTGATTCTGGCCATGGAGCGGCTGCCAGCACCAGAGAATGGCCTTTGCAATGACACCTCAGTGTTTTTAAGGGAGACTCTCAGCACAGTAAGAATCCTGCTGAAGAGGATTTTTTCCAGTTTTAAATTAAAGATTAGGTAAAGCAGATCTGAGATCTGATGAAAGTCTCATCCTATAAAAAGACATAGATAAACAGGGTAGATGTGGTAGCTGGCAATTGTGGAATATTGAATGGTTCCTATTGGTAACCTCAGGCAGCCCATACATAAGGATCAAGGGACTCAGAGTATTGTTATCTGAGTTGTTCAGTGCTAGGTTTCAGATATGGATCCTTCACACTGTCAATATCTCGTATCAGTTTGTCTGTGACAAAGACCTTTGGAGCAAATGAATAAGATAGTGTCACTTTAATTTCTGCTGTACCCAAGTTGCATCATTTTTAATAGCGGACAAGTACCAAGTGTAAATTTTTCTCTAGTTTTAAAAAGGATCTCTCAAACATAAGGTTGAACCATACTTAGAAAATAATGGTCCAGAGGGAGCCACTGGAATTGCCCACAGGTGGTTGTGGACAGGTGTTAGGTCCATGGACCTTTCTGACAAATGTGAATCCTCTCCCCTCACATGCACACTTGGCTGTTTGCACCAGCATGATACATGTTTTATGCTGCTACCTAAGTCTCTTGGGCTCAGCACTCAGAGGTGTTCATGTCTGAGACTATCTCTGCTTGCAGGCCAGGGATTTTCATTCAAACCAAACAACTCCAAGAAGGCTGTGATCAGACTGCAGACAGACACATTAAGCTTTTAGAGAGAAAAAGCAAGAGTTGCCCCCATTATTCTGTTTCAATACATTGTTAAATATTTCATCAAGTGCTTTTCTGAATTTATAGTATTCTCTCCTTCAAACAGCTTTTCCTTTTGCCATTAGTTCGTCATATACTCTCTTTCTTGCATCTATCTGTGTGAACAGTGTCTTGCTACCCTGAATTATGCTGAATATTATCCTGAAATACAAATACTGAAGTGTTTTTCCATGTATCACCAAGAGCTTATTAGGAAACCAAGTTAGCTTTGCAACAGTTGAGGCATTCATTTCCATCACTTTTTACTGTGGAAAATGAAACCAAATTATTCAGACTCACTCTTGTCCCCATCCCTTATGTAGCATTGACTCCATACAACTGCTAAATGCAAAATCTGAAAATAAATGTTTTATTAACATAAGAACTCTTCTTGCCCTTGAAATTTCAGTATTCCCTGTGACCTGAATTAATTCTGTTCCTTATTTTAAGATGAGAAGCTCTAATCACAACAGACATTGCAGATTTTTTTGTGTGCATATTTGTATATATGTTAATGTGTATTATTGTATATAAATCTAAGTTCATACTTATACACACACACATTTATATACATGTGTATGTATGTAGATAGGTTATTTCTTCTTTTCCACTGAAGTTAGATATACAGAGTGGATTAAATAAGTTGCTATGGAAGTAAATAATACTAAATAATTAAACAGCCCAGCTGTCTGTGGTCAAATGCAGCATCTCACCAAACACTTCTCCAAAATAAAATTTCTTCCATTGAGTGATTTATAATTTAGACCTGTAAAAAGGCTTCCTAGATAGCATTTGTTTCCTGTGTGTAATGTGTTTTTAAATCTACTCTCTGATCCAACTTTCTTCAGTTGTCTCTGAAATGGGCTTGGTGACAGATGGTGGCAAACTGCCTAAAGATGAGAAGATATTTTGCCTCTCTAACATACATCTCCAGAGAGGTGAGTTAGTGTCTAGCATAGTAATGTCACAAAGAAGAGGCAGTGGGGTGAGAGCTGCTAATCAAGAATTACTTGAGCTGGACTCACAGAAGAAAAGCTAGGCAGCCAACTGCCCAGAGTGATTCCTTTTATTCCATGAAGACTTAAATCTCTTTTTAGGTGAGATTTTGTTCAAGCAGAACACCTTTTGAAGTTTGTTTTTACCTGAACAGGAGCAGGATCCATGTCCTATGCACATTAAGCCCCACTCGTGAGGATACCAATACATGAAACTGCCTTCCCTCTCTCAGGCCAATGCAACCTTCAGGGCAGTTTGGTAACTGGTGAAGATATTCTTACCATTAAACTCCATTGACCTGGCCATCTTGCCACTTTTGTATGGCTCCTTTTTTTTTTTTTAGTTTCCCATAACTGCAAGTACAGGAAACTAACCTGGGCCAGTTCCAGGCCACTGTGAGCTGGCTGTAGCGTTCTGGCACCAGGCAGTGATCATTATAAAAGGATACTTCTGTCTGCCAGCAAAGAATTACCACAAAAGGGTTTGCCTTATGTGAAGGGTGAACTCTTGAGACTCTGGATTAACTTCCTAGCTGTGTCACAGCCATCCTGGGTGCCTTTGGAGACTCTTTCACTTCTGATGGGATTTTCAACAATATCTACAAAAAAGAGGTGCCAAATTTCTTCACTGTACTTAGTGCAGTGATTAGCACAGTACTACTCTGTCCTCATTTGGAATATGCTTAATATCTTGAAATCCAAAGAGAAAGAAGTGGATATTATTATTTACCATGCTCAGAATTGGGGATATCCTATGAATATTCTCTCTAGAAGAATGATTTTGAAAAGTTAATTTCTCCATGAAAAGCTACAGTTGCATGTTATGACTTGTGCATGTACTTTTACATCATGGACTAGGTAATTTTTGCCTGATTGCTTTGAATAATGAATAAATTCAAGGAGACTGAAATCTATTCAGATACCTAATAATGATACAAGAGCAAAATTCATCAAGGTAGAGGTTTATTATGTGTTATTTCTTGTGTGTCTGAGAACTGTGTAAATTGCACACACCAGTGAGTCTCCTGACTAACCTACAGTCACTTCAGTGCAGATGCCATGTAGGTGTCTCTCTCCTTCCTCTGCCTCAGGTGTCTTGCGGTGGCAGCAGCGACCTTCATGCAGCATCACCGACATCTCAGCCCAGTCACCTTCCAGTTTGTGGCTGTGGCCAGTATCAGTGGCAGTCTGTAGCCAGCACTGCCTTTGAACCATGCCTTCACTGCCAACCAAGGCTGAGAACACACTATGGGGCTAAAGGGACCTTTGGTCTGACCCAAACTTTTTTGTCCTAACATTACTAAAATGTCTAAGGGAGCGTGTGAGAACATGAAATTATACTTGTCCACTCTGCCATTTGAAGTGCAGTAGTTTTCTGATCCAGGGATAGCAGTTAATACCCTCTATGACTCTGTCCAATAGCCTTTTTAATTCATGCTGGTGTAAACTTACGTATTTGCAAAAGCCTGCTAGCAGTGATTCCTACAACTTAGCTACACATGGCATGAGGACCTACCTCCATTTCTTTATTCTGAACCTTCTGGTTGTTAGTAGTTTAATCCAATGATCTTTCATTCTGGTACTTAAGAAAAGGACAATCATCCCCTGTTCACCCAGTCTGACATACTACTCATCTTTATAAATGTTCCTGCAGTATGAAAATAAAACACTGATTTTATTCTCAGAAATATCAGTTGAAACTAAATATTTTTTACCTTGGATGATCAAATTAAGCTACAAGAAGTGGCCTGCCTCTATGCAGCTTACCTTGCTCTTTTGCAGCTTCCAGATAAGACTGTTGATTTAGGTACAAGTTGTTGTCCCTGTTTTCTAAATTTAAAGTATCCAAGTTACAAGATTTTTGCATACTGTTTGATTGGCCTTTCTGGGTTATTTTAAAAAAGAAGAAAATGGGAGGTTGGGATTTCCAGAATCAGTGCTGACTCAAGCACAGAGGGAGAAGGTGGAGTTTTTCATATGCAGTGTTTTCTCACTTAAACTACACTACGACAGACCATAAGTAAAACTCAAAAAACTTCAGTCAGCCTCTGGCTTTTGCAAACCTATAGGGGACATTTGTGTCTGCCTGATAGACAGAAAACCATTTAGAGGCTGAGAGTTTATTCCCTGTGGTCACTGAACTTCCAGAAAGATATGAAGAAATGCGAGTGTGTTCCAGAATGATTTGGCATCCAGAATGATTCAAGCATGCAGTGAGTAATTTTTTTTTCTACCAGATGGCAGTAGAAAGTAGGGCTATAAGAGGTCTGCCTATATGAAGATCTTTAAGAGACACAAAACATATTTTGCACAATACAGCATATCAGATGCAAGTTCAAACAAGCCAGAATGTATGTGCTTCAACCCAAGGTTCAGGTATGTTTTATTCAGTATAATTGCCCAGCAGGGTAGTTGTCTCTTTCTGGAGAGCACTGAAAAATCTAAAAGTACTAGAAGTATCATCTTGTAATATTTCTGAGTAACTCTGTCAAGATTACAAATACCTTAAACGTTCCCTGGCTTCATAGTCAGCAATCTGCTAGACCTCATTCTCATAACAATGAGTAATATTCTTCCCCCTGAGCTGGACTGCTAATTAAACAAACAAAAAAATCCCCTATATCTCCAAAATAAGAGAATAACCACCTGTTACACAATTATATATGTTGATAATGGTTTTAGTTGGTGTGGGGAGGTATTATTTGTATTTTCTTCTTGCGTCAGCTGGGTGCTAAAGACCCCTCTCATGCTGGGTGCAAAACATACTCTGTACAAAAGGAGCATCTTGCCATGGCTTCCACCCTGAGCAGTGGAGAAGTTTCTTGTGTTTGTAAAAGAGACATTAAGATGTCTTTGGGCACTGTCTCATGTGGGACAGTGGTTTTGGAGTACAGCCAGCTGAAGCTCAGCCACTCCCAAAACATCACACTTGAAGAGAGACCAGAAAAAGTTTCCTGACACTCAAGTGTGTTGCGGGAGTTTCCGTAAACTGAAACTTCAATTCCCATTGTTCTCAGTGCTATCACGACTGCACAAATGATTCTGTACCCATTGCCTTTCTCCTTTGTGTTAGGAAAACTGGTGCCTTACAGAGCTTCCAGATGAAAAGATTAAGTTTAAAGTTTCCCCATGGAACAAATTTTATTTGATAAAGTCTAAAATTTCTTGCACTTGGTAAACTTTTGCTGAATGTCCAGAGTCCTGAAGTAACCCCACAGCCATCCCCTAAGAGACTGGCCAAGAATTCAGGGAGTCTGGGAAGCCCCAGCCTTCAGTGATGCTGACACCTGGCTTTGCTGTTAGTATTAGAGGGAGCTTAGCTGAACCGTTCAGTGTCTGAGCAGCTTCCTGCTGACTGAAGAACTGGGAAGAATAAAAAGATTTTATCTAATTCAGACTGAAACCAAATTCTGATAAAATGAAGTTTCCTGTTAGCAGGAAACCCCCTTTCCTGGCTGTCCTCCATTCTAACTTGGATAACTTCATGCTCTCATCTAAACTTAGGACACTTGTGCTTCTTGACTTGTGTAGTTTCTGTACACAAGGAGATAGGAAAACATAGTGGATTATAATGATTGATCTAATGAGAAGCACAGAAGGGAATTACCTGTATTTGAAGTCCTAATGTGTTTCCTAACACTGTTTCTCTCTAAATAACTGGGTAAATCAGATTAGGTTTTAACAGATGGTGTTACATATAGTTCCAGAAACAAATAATCTGACTACTGTATTTGGGAAGGGAATTTACTCTGTCAAGATCTAGACAGGTATTTAAGTCAACAAATCTACCATTATAAATCTATAAATTATGTAAGCCAGAAGCAAATGTTAGGTGTATCCCTCTCACATCACATGTAATACAAGCAATAGATTTTCACCTGGTTTTCCCCACATTTATAGCAGTCATTTTTAAAGCAGGAGGCTCCTGCAAAGGGGTGAGGGTGGTGATTCCTGTGGACAGAGGCCTTCTACACAGCAGGGGAGGAGGAACTGTAGAAGCTGGAAGAGCTTGGCCCCTGGCCTAATGTGGGAACTCAGAAGCTGCAATGGTTGGTAAGTTCAGTAACTTTATCATCATGACAGAAAATGAAGGACCCTTCCCTCAGGATGCTTATTAGAGCTCCCAACAAAGGTATGTGACTGCATTCATCAGCTCCTGTGTATTTTGGTAACGGGACTGAGCCAAAGGATTTTGATGAAGCACACTACCATCCACTAGAATTAATAATCATTGAATACCAAAATCAGGCAAAGAATTTAGGCATTGGTTCTGTGATACATTGTAATTTCTGAATCATCATTTGTATGTGCTGTTCACAATATCTTGTAATCGTTACACCCCTATCTCCCATGTTCCACAATCTTTTAGGATCTGTCATTTTCTTGCCCTCTGGACATAACCTACTTAACCACACTTCTCTTGCTCCATCAACCTCTTTGTTCTTTGAATACTAGGTATTGTTTATGTATTGACTAGTAGATGTATTATGTCTTTAATTATATCCTTACCAATTATTATTCCATTTCATTCTATGTTGGAATATGATGCTTTTTTTTAACTGGATATTCCATTTTCTTTGATAATAGCTATTATTATTCTTGTAAATCATGTCTTGTGTATAAAACAAAACATTTTGTACAGGTGTTCCCTTTAGCCAGGGGGACTTGGATTTGAAAGGTCCTCCATCAAGACTCAAGAAATGTAGGTTAATCCTTCTGTCACAACCTCTACATGAGCTCAATTTTCATTAAAGAAACCAGAGCAGGATAGAAATGAGGAGCAACAACTTAAAGAATATGGAGCAATTTTTATTACATTAATAACTCTACATGCAAAGAACACAGTCTATGTGAAATGACAGAATGTAACAAAATGAATGTAATCTGCAAAGGAAAAGACAAGGCAGCAGAAAATATTGAAAAGCAGTCACAATAACAGTTCAGGTTAATGAGAACTACTAATAACACTGGTGTAACTGAAAATTCTCAATAGTAGTCCAGCAAGTGGAAGCATTTGTACAAAACAGCCAAACATGAAACTTTTTGCTAGGTATTTGATCTTATTTGATTTCTGGAACACAGTGTTGAGAAATTATAACAAATATAGATGGAGAAACATCATAAAAATTTGATTATCCTAAGGGTCTGCCTTGGCATATTTACTGGGAAGGAAATTTTAGGAGAAATGACAGCTGATACTAATTTTCTTTTATTTGAGTGCTGGCACAAAGGCAAAAAAAATAAATAAAACCAACCAACAACAGCAAAAAAAACCCTCTAATCCAGGAGTTGTACCCGTTTTTAACAGATTCTTTGGAGAGTTTTGCTCACCCAACCTCAAAATATTTCACAAGAAGATACAGTATATTTTCATGAATGCTGAGGGTACACCAATGATGCTCTCATTCCAAGATAACAAAAACAAACCATTCTCAAAGATCTTGGAAAGGCTAGGTGATGATGGCTTAAAATCCAGTTGACAGAAATGGAAGTTTAGTGCTAAATATGAGATAATAAACAGATGGAAGAGAAATACTGATTTATTATTCATCACTAATTTATCTGCAGAGTAGCAACTTGAACAAAGGTATACTGAAATGATACAGGATTCTGTAATTCATGCCCAATCTACCTGCTGAAAAAATCTTAAGAGCTTTGTTGTAGAAAAATACAAAATGTACACAAGAGGTGAATCTGAACTGATATTTTGAAACTGTCAGGGATTAGAGAAAGGTTTTGATGATACCAGGCAAAACTGCCAAATAATACTTCTAAGCAAAGCCATAGGGCAAGACTTTCTCAAAAGCAGGTCAATGACTATAAACGTGTGGCTTGTGCTTCTGGCACCTTCACTTGAAATGAATAGCAATGCTCAAATTGGAAAGAGCCCAGCACAGGTATGAACAGCCTCCTGTTTCTGCCTACGAGACACACGTTGGCACAGACAGAATGCAAACCACTGCTGCCACTAAGAGGTCAGCAGGCACTTTTTCTACTTTCAGTTGCAGCTGTATGAGTGCCAAAGAGAAAGCAGAGTCTGAAAAGACTTGAGCAGTAACTGGCTTTTTATCTGCAGATTTGGAGAAAGTGCTGGGGGAGGGGGGAGAAGGACCACTTCCTGACATTTTAGAAGGTGCTGTGGTGAGGTTCTCTAACCGAAAATGTTTCATGTTATGGGGTTAAATGCTCAAATATTTTGAAAATTATACTCATGCTGTGTAATAAATACTTCAAGGTGAAGTATACTCCGTATTTGTGTACAGAGAGGTAAGTATGTGTGGCACTTCCCTCAGTTCTCTGTCCTAATGGTTACCTTTAAGTGCAGAAGGTTTGGCAGTCAACTTCCTAACTTCAGAGGCACTGAGTCTATTGAGAACAACTCTTGCACCTTTAACAAGACCAAATTTCTTTCTTATTTCTTTGTCTTTATCCCAATGCGCTTGTTCATCATTTCTTTTTTGCAAGTCTTCTTTGGATGGGAATGCAGTCTTGCTGAGGAACTGAAATGGGAAAGAGTAGAATTTGATTATCAGGAAGTGAATGTTGAGTAGTCATTTTCCTCCCACCCCAGTTTATTTTCACAGCTTTTTTTCTACAGTCTCACATACATTGGGGATGTGGCTTTGCAAAAAGAATTTAATTCGGGAGGGGTCTTGCATGCCAGCCCTTGTGTATTCTTCCATTGTTGCTTTAAAAAATTATCATGATGGCACTCATCACCTGTTTTCAGAAACCCAGCCTTCTCCTTTGGGAAATACCTTGCTATTATATTAAATTTCGCCCTAGTGTTCTCTAAATAGGAAGGGACTGCAATGCTTCTGTCCTGTTCAAATGCTGGAAAAATCTTGGTGTATCTCAAGATGTATTTTTTTCTCAGCATTGTGTAATTTTATAGATATATATTTTTTAACAGTAAAGTCTTATAGGCCTGCAAGCATTTATTTGATTTCCTCTACAGTGTATCTGCTGGATTTTGTTTAGCTTCTCCACAAAAACTGAAAAAAACCCAAGTCACTCATCTTTCACAGCCTGTCATCTATATTCTGAATATTGCACTTTGCATTCAGCTATGTCTGAGAGGAGAGCAGTTTACTGTTCATACATGGACACTCACCTGATCATCATGGGTTACCACTTTCTGTCTTTTCCCAGCAAGAGGGGAGCAGTTCTCAGGCTGAGAGACTGTAGTCATCTTGTATGAAGAGAAATATGTTTCATTTGATGTTTTCTTTTGGGGTGTGGGGGTAGCACAGGTTGTAAGACATTTTAAGTTCTGTTTTGCAGCATCCTCTCTCAACAGCAATGGATGTGAAACTTGGAATGTTAGTTTACGGACAGAACGACACGTAATGAGCCAAACGATGGTCTTCATAAACAACATATGGTGGCCAGGTATTTTCATTTCTGCTGCCAGATCTTCATGCCTCATTACATATAGAAGGTAGACTTGACCATTATAGATCATTAGAGCATTTCCCTTGAAAAGAGGAATTTCCAGTTGCTCTCCAATAGGTCTAATAGATGAAAGTGTTAACATACTCTTATAATCCTTATTCTTAATATTGGTAAGTGACTTCAAAATTTCTGAAACAGCACTGTTGGATGACTTTACAATAAGAGCATGGGATCTTGCTGTCTTTCCATCTGGCTCTTGTTGTGCAAGCTCTTTCACTGGGGTTATCTGGGAACATTTCTTGTCTTCAGTTACATCAGGATTAGAACAGTGTCTTGTTAAGCCTAGGCTGCTTGGTATTAAAGACTTTGAAAAATTGTGCCAGAAGGATCTGGAAGCCTCTTGCATCTTTATTACTGGCCATATGTAAATTACAGATTGTGTTTCTGTAGCTTGCCTTGCTTCAGAGACCCTCCTTGATGCAGTTAACAGTAGTTGCTGTAGTTTAGATGGGAAAAAAGATAGTGGTATTGATGTGACTTTGGCTTCATGTGGTATCTCTAGATCAGGTTTTAAAACCTGTGCCTGAGGCTCTTCAGTAACTTTAAGAAGATCAAAGGTTTCAAAAGCAGGTATTCTGTCTCCTTGGTTAGCATGACTTAATGAGAAACCTCTTTGCAGAGAGTGGTTTGCAGCTAAGTTTTCATTCCTTTGAGCCTTAAAATCGGTTGAGAACTTTCCTCTGCCAGCAGAGGTCATGACACTGTTTTCTAGCATGTTGTCTTCCTCGCTGCTCATTTGCTGATCCTCTCCCACCAGAACAGGTGCAGCCCTGGTATCCACCTCCTAACAAGCTTTGACTCAATGGCTTCTGTTTAGACAGATGAGCTCTGGTGAGGGAGCAGTGGGACACGTTGGAAAGGCTTCTGGAGGAAAGAGGATGCAAAAGCAATTTCAGCAGGTCTCATCTATTTTCACTCTTTCCTGAAGGGCTTCACTTGTGCAGCCTGATATGCTTACAATAAAAGTGGACAGAAATGAAAATGTGATTACATGTATGTAAATGCACACGGAGATTTTTCTTTGTTACCTCAAAGAAAATTAATAAATTGAAGCATATTTGTCATTTCAGTATTAACTTCAGCTCATCTAGCCAGAATTTTTCTGCAATAGTAATTTGCTGTGAGATGCTACTAATCTTAAGCTGGCAGTGAGTTTCTGCTTGCTCCATAGGGATTTACCCAATACTGCAAGATGCTGGTGGACACAATCTGTTTGGTTTAGACGTAGCACTTCCTCATGTCAGAAGATAGAATCTTCTTAGACACAACACCATCGAAATCAATGCATGTTTTTAATGAAAATGGTCTTAACCAAAGACCTCTACAATCAGTTTTGTACTTTGCTTGCAGAATGCTTTGACTTCAGCAGTCAACCCCAGCCTACACTACTCTCTGCTGTAGCAGAATTAGACCCAGTAGCTTTGTCATGGCTTTTAATAAACATGTAAAAAAATAAAAATAAAAAAAATAAAAATAAAAAAAAAACCAACAAGTTCAGATGTTTATCTGAGACATATTAAAATCTTCCAAGCACCAGTTAAATTGTAAAATGCTAAACAATCGTAAGAACATAGTTGAATGTACCAGAGAAGGAAACATGAAATTTAAATTTGTATCCTGAGAGAAATTAACAAATTAACTTTGAATTAAGTGCTGCTTCTCCAGTGCTTCCAGGAATAACCTTCTCATCTTATTACTTCGGGCTTCATTTTGTAGAAAGGAAACACACACTCACATTGTTTGCATGTCAGTCACACAACTCTAAGGTGTTTTTTAGCCTTCCTAAACATTAAAAAACACAGTAAGTTTCATCTCCATAACTGAAGAGGTTCTAGTACTTAATTTACAAAAAGAAATGTAAAAAAGATAAGGTCAGCAAGCCTCTGTTTAGGATCATAAAAATTAAATTTTCTGAGTCCCTTTATCTAGCAAAAATGAATAAGCTGAAAAATAAAATGACATTTTGTCCTCATCTAGGCCTTATCGCCTGCATTTATGATGCATACATCGAGATGTAATCACCCAGTTCCAGGACTCTTAATCAAGAATAATTAGAAATAATTCTCTCAATTGTCAGCAAGTTATTTGAATAATTAATTGTACATATAGGAGGAATGAGGCCTTCTGTAGAAGCAGACTCTAAATCAAATCAATTTTTTTCCATTGCTTTATCTGACGAGTGGCTGGGGGTTTTTTTTGTTTTGTGGGGGGTTTTTTGGTTGTTGTTTTTTGTTTGGGTTTTTTTTGTTTGTTTGTTTTTGGTTTTGTTTTTGTTTTTTTGGGTTTTTTTGTTTTGTTTGGTTTGGTTTGTTTTTGGTTTTGTTTTTTTTTGTTCTGCTTTTCCACTTCTGGTGTTATGAGTTTTTTACTGCATCCGGCACTGCAGTGGGATAAAGCTAGGGCCAGTCTTCTGACCTAGAAAGTCTCCTAGCATCTTAAATAATGGAAAGTCTCAGAAAGCTAGAGACACAGCAATTAAACTAAACTTAAAGAAAAAAAAGTTTTATATTTTTGAACTAGAAAAATCCTGTTTAACTGTGAAGCCGGCTGAAAAAATGGCAAATGTCACTGCAAAGGAGAAAGTCTTTGGTTCTCAGAAGTCACAGGTCAAACTGTGAAAGCTCTGAACTGATTGATGTAGTGTTGGGGCTCATCTAGTATAGTCTCCAACTTTGATGATTAATGTACTGTACCTTACAGTGCACATCTTAATGTACAGCAGTGGCCTTGGTTGTGTCATTTTGTTAGTCCTTGAGTTTAAGAAATTAACCATTGTGTCATGGGTCTTAAGGTTCCCAGTAAAACTGAAAAAAGAATGACTATATTTACATGCCTTAAAATGTCCTTATTTACATACAAAAAAATCTGAAAGAAATCCTTCTTTCTTCTTCCACCTTAAAATTTGCAGACTGCCAAGCAGAATTTAAGAGCTGAGTAGCACAGATTTCCCTGTTACTTAGATTTCATGGATAGAAATATTTTCCATCTGAAGTGGTCTCGCAATCTCATTTTTATGACTGTGGCTCACCTATCTCCACCAGAGATGAAGACAGCAAAGAGTCTTAAGAGAACTCACAAAAAAGAGTAAAATTCATATTTCAAGTTTCCATATTTTTGATAAGAATGTGTGGTGCATAGGCAAGGGGTCCTTCTAGCCCAGTCCCTGCCTCTGATGGTGGCCAGAAGCAAAGGCCCAACAATAATCTGAGTAGAGGCCACGCACATGGTGGCAATTTCCTGGATGCCCCCCAGGCTCTGAGAGGGGGGCACAGGGCCCTCCTGAGCCAGCAAGGCTCTGTCCATGGGTTTCCTGCTGGCACCAGGCCCTGCTGTGTGACACCCTCAGTTTCCCCATCAGCTTCCACCCCACAGTGGTGCCCGTGGGCCATGAATGGCCAGAACATCTCCTCAGGTGCCAGCTTTGGGTCAAGCCCAGGTCTCAGCAGTACGGCCAGTGTGGGCTGGGGGAATGGACCGAGGGGATGAGGTTTAGTTACCATCATCACAGCCAGAGCACAGGCACCACGCTGGAAGCGCCGCCTGCAACCGCAGCAGCAACGGCTGGGGCAACTGCCAAAACTGCAGAGAGCCTTCCAGAACCTTCCAAAGGCTGCTACACACCGGCAGGTTCAGCAGCTGCTCTGGGTGACACCGGCTGTCCTCAGCTGCACCAGTCACTGTCTGGTGCCCACACGGCGGTGCCCACACGGCCACAGTGCCAGCCCAGCCTGGCTGGCTGTGCCCTGCTGCCCACCCCAAGAAGGGCAGGGCCCTCAGCGCCATGCGGCTTCCACCCCTGGATGGACCATTCACTGCGAGAGTCAGACTCCTTGATCCTTCTGAGTCCCTTCCAGCACAGATGATTCTGTGACATGTGCCATGGAGCCCACCCTTGTGTCCCTCTACCTTTCTGTCCCTTTGGCCTCTGCACAGCTGCAGTGCCCAGGAGCCTAGGGCCCAGGGATGGCACCTCTCCCTGTGGCTCATTGAGTGTGCCCCCACCTTTCCTGGGGGAGCCCTGGAGGCTCTGCCTGAGCCCTCCCCATTGCACAGCCTGGCCACAGGTCCTTGCTGCACCTCCTGATGTTCTTGTCCTCCAGCCAGGGCCTCGGTGGCTCTGGAAGGGAAGGCATTAGCAGGCCCAAGCCACCCTCCTGGCCTTTCCTGAGTGCTGTTTCCCTTGCACTGCCAGACAGTGCTCAGGAACGGGGGCAAAAGCAAGCCCTGTGGCCAAGTGAGCAATGAAACCTTTGCCCCTGCCACACCTGTGCTGGTCCTGCCCATCCCAGCCCATCCCTTCATTCCCTGCTGTGGCCCAGCTCAGCTCAGCCTCCAGGAACCTGGGTGACAGCCCATGTGCTGTGCTCTGCTGGCAAGGAGGCTGCAAAATAGGTGGTGTTCCTTACCTGCTCACAGCTTGGAGATGGGAGAGAAGGTTTCAATATCAACCCCTGTGGGAAATAGAAAAAGCAGAAAGCTTTCATAGCAGTGCAGATGTAGGCCTAAAGTTAAAAGGATACAAGAATAAGGACATAAAACAGTAAGACTTTGGTTTTGTGCTGTGTAGAGTTAGGCCTTAGCAAGTACAAAAATATTTTAAGCAAGATAAAAGAAAAGTTTAATAATGAGGCTTTGTGCTTTGTTTATAGAAAAGTATAAGAAGTTTCTGAATAGCAAAAAATCTGAAACAAGCATCTATTGTTAGATATAAGGTATACATGTAGTTTTAATGATTGGTTTATGTAGATGTCTGTAAGCTCTTAAAAATTTGCTATTGGTTAGAAAACTCTTAAGAGGCTTTGTAACACAGAGAAGTCTAGCTGCTGTTAGCAAGATGTGAGCTGTTGCCATCTTTGTTGTCTCACCCTGTTCTGAGACTGATGTCCAATAAAAGCTCGAAGAATGTCTCCCAGCAGTACCATCCTGTTATTCAGAAACTTAGATATCCAACAAAACCTGTATCTGTCTTTTTCACACTGATTTGGGAATATGACACAGCACGTCCCAGACAATGCATAGACATTAGATCTCATATTGATTTTTTTTTTGCCTGCACAACAGTTTTCTTAAATGCCTAGGGAAAAAAAATGAAATTTCAGTGGGTTCTTGCAACAGGCCATGTCTACAGGTTAGTAGATCTTAAAGGTCCAAAAACATTTTAAAGATTTATGCAAAGTTGTTTATTACATAAATGCATATGTCTGAAGGCCAAAGAGTTCTAAATGAGCGGTCTTACAATCGGTTATGAGCATAAAGTCTTGGAAAAATGAAACGCCAGAATAAACAGCAGTTTTAACACGGAATTTAACACAACATCCCAGCCTCAGGGTAAAGCAACCTCCAGCTCCCGTCCCGAAACAGCGTTCCCAGCAACAGGGTCGCGGTGGCAGGAAGGGGTCCCGAGATCCCGAACTCCAGAGTTCCCGGCCGCAGGGTGGCAGTGGCAGGAAGGGGTCCCAGGGTCCCAAACCCCAGCAGAGTCCCCGCAGCGAGCGCCGCAAAAGGAGAGGGGGGGGGGACGACACCCCGGGGCCCTGATCCCACGCGACAAAGCTACAATAGATGGTACCTTTAGAATCCAATTCGGCTTTCTGGCAGGGTCCTTCCTCAGGCTGCAGAAGGTGGAGCTTGGATCGATAGACCGGATTGGTCGACCGATACCCCCACTCCCAACCCAGAGGCTTTTATCCGTGAGTTACAAATGCATATTCATGCTTTTATCTACACACTACCCAACCTAGGTGCAATTCTCTAAGTTCATAAAACTACAAAAAACTATGAAAAGCAGTATCAAAAACCTACGCATATAGCATATCTATTAACGCAAAAACTCTATCTTACTAACATAAAAATTCTATCTTACTGTGCGTAAAAACTCTGTCTTATTGTAGGTGAAAAACTTTATCTTACTTGCGTAAAATTTATATCTGAAGTTGTAAGCAGTACTCTACTATATTTTTGTTATGTCTAAACTATATCACCAAGCCTGAAGCTCTGAACTTTTACACTAGCAATTAGGCAATTAGAGTATGTCTTCTTAAAGTTAAAGCTTAAATCTCTATGTATGTATGGCTTTATATATTCTAATTTCTCTAAAGGCTTTAATTCAACTCCTGTACTTTTCTCTCTCTGTGGTGAATCCATGGAAGCATGGACTCCAACAGGTTCTGGACCAAGTCCTAGCAGATGAAGCGCTTGCTCATAATACACTGTGTTTATTTATCTGTTTCAGATGCTGAGCTTGACATATAAATACTATATATAGTGCACCAATTTTGAAAAGAGGTGGCTTCCTTCAGCTTGTGACAAATCCTGTTTGGAAACAATGCATAGCCTCCAAGGGGAAACTTGAAGAACAGGGAAAGGCAAGCACCCCTGTACAGGCTGAGAGAGTAAGTTATGACCATATGCAGCACCAGAAGAGAGAACACCACGCAGATGTGCTTGTGGGCCTGCAAGGCACCAGCCAAAGTCTGCACATGCCTCAGAAAAATATGGGTTTTTAGTGTTTCCCACGAGCAGCTATGGCCTGCCAGCATGCCGTCCAGCACAGTGCAGGCACTGGAATGCGTCAGCTGTGTCAGATGTGAGCTCTGTGGATGTGAGGTGCCCTGCACAGCTCATCACTGTGTCAGCACATCCCCCCGTGCCTCTGCTCTCAGGGTTCTTCCACCACCCTGGGCACCAGAGCGCCTGAGGTGCCCATTTCAGCTTCAAGCTGGCAGCGTCCCTGTTCTTGCAATGTGTGGCTCTTACCAGCACGTGGCACAAGAGCCTGAGTGGACTGCCTGCACTGCTTGAGCAAGATTTCTGGGGCCTTGCAACCTAGAAGGGCACTAAGTAAAGCAGATGCTTGGTGAGCTCTAGCTACTGAACCATAATTAACTTAATCTCATTGCTTCTGTGCACCTTCCATAATTGAACAGATGGATTCCATTCAAATATCTTCCTTTTTAAATGATTCCACTTATTGCAGTCCTTTGCTGATGCCTGGTCCTCACTGATTTTACAGTCACTAACTAGATGTTTCATGGTCACCAGCTGTGTGATGAAGACGGTGGAATGATGTCTCTCAGTAGCAGAGACATAATTTGGGTCTGTCAGGTTTTCATAATTGTAGGTCCAGCTTCTTGTGCTTGGGCACAACAGTTCAGGATGACTCAGTACCTAACAAGAACATGGAGTGCGCCAAGGACTGCCCAGCAACACGATGGGTTCAGGCATCCCTGGAGGATTTTAAGGAACCACTGGGTGTGCCAGTTAGCTCTCAGCTTGGACTCCATCTCAGAGGGAGCTCTTTTCCAGCCTAATTGTTCTGTCTGAAAGTATACAAGGATCCTACACATCAAAGAACACTGCCTTAGTTTTGACACTTTCCACACGTTGCGCACCCGCGCCCTCCCTCAGGCCTGCGCGCCCAGTCCGTCCCGCCCCGCCCGGCCCGCGGGTCCTCCACGCCGGCAGGGGGCGCGCCAGGCGCGGGCCG